>JABJVR010001019.1:0-19959 GCA_025773905.1 Chitala chitala
TACAGACAAAGAAAGATTGCAGAGGGGTTAGTAAATAATAGAAACACTAGCAGCCCCATAGCAAAATATCACAGTTACATTGGCATGTACAGCATGTGCCAGCAGCAGCAATTACCAGGGGCTATGGAGACTGTCGTGGGAAGGCTAAGTAAAAAAAAGTAGGTCTTCTGTCGAGATTTAAAGACGGAGACCAATTTGGCATCCCATACGTATCCAGGCAGACAATTCCACAGACTAGGGGCTGTGTAACTAAAAGCTGTAACTAAAATATTTTTATGTATTTGTATAATTTTTCTGAGCCATGCCTGCTCAGTGGAGATAAACCCAAGCTGTCCAGTGTTCCCTCAGTTCAGTACACTTCAGTGCAGCCCATTGGTGTTGTGTTGGTGGAGACACCAAAATAAGAGTGAACGGTAAAGAAAAGTGTAATACTGACCACGCCTCATAGAGTGCAATTACACTATACAATATAAAGGACGAGAAAAAACAGTGTGTGTGTATTTAAACCATTTTATGATAAATTAAATACTGGAGTTTTGAAACAACATCCTGACTGAGACTTTTTATTGCTGGGCACCTACATAGCCCCACTGGATGTCAGACTCTTAACACCACTGAGTTTAGTTTGGGCTGTGCCCGGGCCGCGTCGGGCTGTGCCAAGTGCGATACTCTCACTCATGTCTGTCATTAGGACACAGGAATCGGAATGACAAAGGAGGAGTTGTTATCCAACTTGGGGACTATAGCCCGCTCTGGATCTAAGGTACTACTAATTTCTTTTAATGTACTCTTGTGCTCTTTCTGTTTATTTCTTGCACATTTTCTTGTGCTTTTGCCTCTGTTTTGAACCTTTTCTGCTCTTTGGCTTGGCTCTCAGGCCTTCCTGGATGCCCTACAAAGTCAGGCCGAGGCAAGCAGTTCCATCATCGGCCAGTTTGGTGTGGGCTTCTACTCTGCTTTCATGGTAGCTGATCGTGTGGATGTGTACTCCCAGTCCACTGATCCTGATAGCCCTGGCTACAAGTGGTCCTCTGATGGGTGAGTGAGTGACACAAGGAGCCGGGGTGGTCTAGAACAGTACTACAGAAAGAGTTGGTTGGTTTTTTGAAGTGGTAGCTGTGTGTGTCTCCCAGCTCAGGTGTGTTTGAGATTGCTGAGGCCAGTGGTGTAAGGCAGGGAACCAAGATTGTGCTGCACTTGAAGAATGACTGCAAAGAATTCTCCTCTGAAGACCGTGTGAAAGGTGAGGCCTGGTGGGGCGCAGCAGGGCGCTACCACATACAGGTGCATCTCAATAAATTCGAATATCATCAAAAGGTTAATCTATTTTAGTAATTCAGTTCAAAAAGTGAAACTCATATATATTATATAAGATAATGAATGAAGCCCATTCAATAATTTGGGGGAGATTCACGAGGAGTGGACTGTGGCTGGAGTCAGTGCTTCAAGAACCACGACACACACAGGCATGTCCAGGAGATGGGCTACAGCTGTCGCATTCCTTGTGCCAAGCCACTCCTGAACCAGAGACAACGTCAGAAGCGTCTTACCTGGGCTGTGGATAAAAAGGACTGGACTGTTTCTCAGTGGTCCAAAGTCCTCTTTTCAGATGAAAGTAAATTTTGCGTTTCATTTGGAAATCAGTGTCCCAGAGTGTGGAGGAAGAGTGGGGAGGCACAGAATCCAAGTTGCTTGAGGTCCAGTGTGAAGTTTCCACAGTCAGTGATGATTGGAGCCATGTCATCTGCTGGTGTTGGTCCACTGTGTTTTATCAAGTCCAAAGTCAGCACACACTTCCTTCTGCTGACAAGCTTTATGGAGATGCTGATTTCATTTCCCAGCAGGACTTGGCGCCTACCCACACTGCCAAAAGTACCAAAACCTTTAATGACCATGGAATCACTGTGCTTGATTGGCCAGCAAACTCGCCTGACCTAAAGCCAATAGAGGATCTGAGCTGAAGGCCACTATCAAAGCACCCTGAGCTTCCATAACACCTCAGCAGTGCCACAGGCTGATCGCCTCCATGCCATGCTGCATAGATGCAGTAACTCATGCAAAAGAAGCCCCTGACCAAGTATTGAGTGCATATAATGTACATGGGCCTGCTTTTAAGCCAACATTTCTGTATTAAAAATCATTTTTTGCTGGTCTTACTTACGTAATATAATTTTCTGAGATAGTGAGTTTTGGGTTTTCATTAGCTGTAAGCCATAATCATCAAAATTAAAAGAAATGAACCATTGAAATATATCAGTCTGTGTGTAATGAATCTATATAATATATGAGTTTCACCTTTTGAATGGATTTACTAAAATAAATTAACTTTTTGATGATATTCTAATTTGTTGAGATGCACCTGTACTGTAAGGGTCTCTGCACAGTCAGCTTCATGTCTTCATTGCTCTTTTACAGAGGTGGTGAACAAGTACAGTAACTTCGTAAGTTTCCCCATCTTCCTTAATGGCCGACGGCTGAACACACTGCAGGTAGGCAGTGATAGCTTTTGCTCTTGGTCAATGAATGTATATATTTTTTGTATGTATGTTTTGATAATCCCATGCCTTTACCTGTCCCCACTACCTCTGTAGGCTCTGTGGATGATGGATCCTAAAGACATCAGTGAATGGCAGCATGAAGAGTTTTATCGCTACGTTGCTCAGGCATATGACAAACCACGATATACACTGCATTACCGTGCTGATGCGCCGCTCAACATCCGCAGCATCTTCTACGTACCTGACATGGTGAGTTAGATGCAAGGTGGCGTTGCTTCAAAATGACTTCAAGTTGTTTTTAGACCTGTATGCGCTGTTAATCTGTTTTATTGTTTTTTAACTTCATTTTCAGAAACCTTCTATGTTCGATGTGAGTCAAGAGAAAGGCTCAAGTGTGGCTCTGTACAGCCGTAAGGTTCTCATTCAGACCAAGGCCACAGATATCCTTCCAAAGTGGCTGCGTTTCCTGCGAGGTCGGTACTGCCCTTCACCATCTTAGTCTTCTAGTTTGACACTTCTGTAACTAAAGTTTGTGATAAGAGCACAGTAAAAGTTACCAAAACTGCCTAAATTGATTGATTTATTGTTGCAGGTCTGTGTAACCATCAATCAGAATGATCCTTATGAAGTCTGTGGTGACTGTTTGTATCTGCTGTTCCCTTGGATACAGGTGTGGTGGACAGTGAGGACATCCCTTTGAACCTAAGCAGAGAGCTTCTTCAGGAGAGTGTCCTAATTAGGTGAGAAGTGTGACTTTGCCTGGATTTGTAGAGATTCACATACAGTATCTAATTTCTACCTTCTTTCTGTGACAATGTGTGGACGTTTTTTTTGACATTTTCTGTCTGGGAAATTCTTAGCATTAGAGATTTGTAATGACACTGGCTTTGAATGTCCACCCCATGTTTTGTCTAGATTCTCCAATTAGTTTTTCAATTACAAAATACTTGAGGTAGTGTTAGAAGGTTTTATTTAATTGAGTGATTGCTACTTGACATGTGACAGGTTGTCTTAATGTTTCTTGTGATGTGTGTGTGTGTGTGTGTGTGTGTGTGTGTGTGTCCTTCAGGAAGCTGCGGGATGTCTTGCAGCAGCGAGTTATTCGCTTCCTGCTTGACCAGAGCCGGAAGGACCCAGAGAAGTACGCGCGCTTCTTTGACGACTACGGGCTCTTTGTTCGCGAGGGCATCATCACGTGTGCAGAGCAGGATGTGAAGGTGAGCTGGACTGGGAGGGACTGTAGGGCACTGAAAGCATCATCACAGCACATCGGTTGTCTCACAGATTAATCAATGTCATGTGACCCCAGTCTGTCCCAAATCAGAGTGATCTCTGTGGTCCAGCACTGTCCACTAATCTTTAGTACCTAAATGAGTCTGATGTGTTTGCCGGGTCCAGTCGTCTCACTGTATGAACGTAGTCTTATATTTGAAACAAGTAAACATTTTGATCTCAGAGCCATCCTAAAGCATTAGCGTCTGCTCTTTGTGATTTATGGTGCAACTTTCTCTTCCCGCTCCAGGAGGATATTGCGAAGCTGCTGCGGTTTGAGTCATCCCTGCTGCCAGCAGGGCAGCAGACCAGCCTTCAGGAGTATGCCACACGCATGAAGGCTGGGACACGCAACATCTACTATCTGTGTGCCCCAAACCGCCACTTGACTGAACACTCGCCCTACTTTGAGGCTATGAAGCAGAAGGACACAGAGGTGAAGGCTGTGTGGACTGGAGGGACCAGTGGGAGGACTTCAAATGTTCTAGTGCTTCTGTTGTCCTTTTGGTGCCTCGTGTCATTGACGTGTTTTATCCATAGGAACAACAGAAGCAATTAGTACTATAGTTGACAAACTTATACGCTGTAGATTGCAAGGAAGGCCTTTACAGTTGGGTGTTTGAGGAAACATTTCATTTAAATAATCAAATATAGCGCCTTTTGCAATGATGTGCCTCAGAGTGCTTTACAGAAGAAATTGCAGCTATTACAGAATAACAGGAAGTGAATAATTGGAGTTAAAGACACAAATAAATATCAATAAAGCCAGACAACAACAGAGGAGAAGAACCAAAACCTCCGCAGTGTGGAGAAAAGAAACCTCTGGGGGCCCAAAGTTGACTGGCTGCCCAGCCCCTCCTGGGCATGCTAACATTACAGAATACACAAGTTATAATGGAGAAAATTTTAACTGAAATGTTTCATAGTCAAGAAAATTTATAAATGCCTACAACAGACCTGATTTAGGCTTTCTAATTAATTCTACGTTCTATTTAGTTTTCTCTCTTAGATAACCATTTTGTGTTCTGGTTTTTGCTTTTTGCAGGTGCTGTTTTGTTATGACCAGTTTGATGAGCTGACTCTGCTTCACCTGCGGGAGTTTGATAAAAAGAAGCTTATTTCTGTAGAAACAGACATTGTGGTGGACCACTACAAAGAGGAGAAGTTTCAGGACACCAAGCCAGGTAAGACTTGGACTTGCATTTATTCCTTTTCAAATTTTCCGTGCATATTCACTGTAGATTGCCAGGAAGGCCTTTACAGTTGGGTGTTTGAGGAAACGTTTCATTTAAATAATCAAATATAGCGCCTTTTGCAACAATGTGCCTCAAAGTGCTTTACACAAGAAATCTGAAAGCTGTCACGTGTACCGTATGAAAGATTACTTTAGGGAGCAGTTTTCTGCTGCCAGAATTGTTCCCAGAGACCCTGCGATCTGATTTTCCTGTCTCCCTCTTGTTGTAGCATCAGAATGTCTGACAGAGCAGCAGGCAGAGGACCTGATGGCGTGGATGAGGAATGTGCTTTCCCAGCGGGTCACAAATATCAAGGTACTGCAGAACTACTTTCTTAGCCTCGTCTTAACAGCCTTGATGGATGTTTTGGCTGATTTGCATGGCATAAGTACGACTTATCAGGCTGCTCTCCTTTCCTAATTCAGCTGCATGGTTAATTGTTTCCCACAGAAGGCCAGACAGTGGCTCTGTTGCCTGTTTACAAACACACTGATTTATGCCTTGGTTCCTTTCAGGTGACTCCACGTCTGGACACATATCCAGCCATGATCACTGTTTTAGAGATGGGCGCTGCCCGCCACTTCCTGCGGACCCAGCAGTTGGCACGCAGCGCTGAGGAGAAGGCCCAGATACTGCAGCCCACCTTGGAGATCAATGCTGGGTGAGCAGCAGGGGGGGCCCTGAAGGATGGTTCATGTCGTTTCTAGATGATTAGTGAACAGATGGAGAATCTAATAGATATACTTGGTCCTTGCTGTTCACACGTTCCTTTGTGGATTTGCTCTGTAACTCGGGGTTTAAAGTGTAACCCAGTGTTTTCAGCCTTGTGGTGTAGGCCAAAAATTGCTCAGTCTGCTGATGTAGTATGGATGCCATTATGCTGTATGTTTGAGTCCACATATATTCAATAAAACATGGAGACCTTTTGGTGGCTCTAATTAATTTAGATTTTAGTGTAGCTACTTTATTTAGTGCCTGAATGACTATTGCATTAAACTTAGTGCATGTAGTAATGAAATTACATAGAATCATTGAATACTGTTCTGTATAGTATCTAACTTTTTTTCAAATTATCTTTTTTCAAATGGTGTTAACCTTTTTTCAAGTGCAGAGGAGGAAGTCTAATCTCAAAAAGTGATCTAGAAGTGATCAAAAGAATTACCTAATGGACACACTAATAAATGAGAGACCCATCTCAGCACCACTGATTTACACTTTTACCACCTTATTAATTTTTATTATTTATTATAGAATTTATATCATATAACATGATACAGCAAGTAAAACAACATTTGTATGAAACCTATTTTATTGACTTTTGCCCAGCCTAGACCCGAATGGCAAGAGTACGAGTCCGCAGGCCTAGCCTAGACCTGAATGTTGAATGTTATTTTGGGGCTCGACTTTCCTGGTGAATATAGGCCTTAATCTATATTATACCCCTGTTTTTGGGGGTCAATTTATACGGTGGATGGACTTGTATGCTGGCATATATAGTTCATTTAGTTTGATTCAGTATGATATTTCTGACTCCAGTAACCCAATAATTGCTTTCATCTCAGACTCTACGACTCAGCCCTGGTGGCAAAGAACAACGATTTAGTGAAATTGGCTGTAGTGGGGAGGGCTGGGTGGGAGGGGACAGATGCAACAATTCGAATGGAGGGGGGGGAAAAGATGAAAAGGTTTTGCTAGTCTTGTCCAAGATTTGTTGCTGAGGTTTTATACTTGTAGGTGTTGGCTGAAACAGCAGAGAATGCAAACCCCCTCAAAGTTAACAACGGTCTAAGTAATGCAGATTTAAGGATTCTTGTTTATTGTATGCACATAAAACCACTATGCAATGAACTAAAGCATTCATTTTTTAACCTAGAAAATGCAGTTTGTATTTATTGTATATTAGACTTTAAAAGCGTACAGGTTTTCAGTATGCCATTTAGCCTTACAAAAGCCTTTCTCTGCATACAGTCACAGCCTCATCAAGAAACTACATGAGCTGAAGGACTCGAACCCGGATCTGGCCCAGATGCTACTGGAACAGGTTCTGCATCCATCTTGATGATCTTGAGCTTATCATGAACTGGGATCTTGCTGTTTATGATACTGGACATCTTTAATTTTTACTGACAGCAGATAAAGTGTATTTAATACAGTGGGATAAGTGTATAGCCAAGCGTCACATGTGTCATTCTGTATAATGTCCAGAGGCTGTCAGGCAGGGTTAGTGACACTGTAGTTCACTACAGTAAAACATGCAGGAGTCCAAATGAGGTACAGAAACACTTGATCCCATAAAATGTGGATTCGCCTTGTTACAAGGTCTTACTTTTCAGTGTTTTGTAAACTCGCTTTGTCCAAAAAAATGTACTCTCATTAAACAATGTCTCAACTTCCCTTTGATTGGCTTTCCAACATAAAATTTTAGTAGGAAGAACATTTTTGTCCCAGTGTGAAAGACTATGGAGTTAAACCCTGAATAAAGATGACTACACCTTTAGGTGTTAGACATGTAGGACTTTGCATTTCTGTTGTAATATGGTTCATAGTTTTTTTTTTTTTTCTTCCCCCTCTGTAATTTTTCTCCAGATCTATGACAACGCCATGATTGCTGCTGGCCTGAATAATGACCCCCGGCCAATGATTTCGCGGCTGAACGACCTCCTGACGAAAGCATTGGAGAAGCATTAAGAACTGCTTTGTGGTGCTGCACGTGTTCGTAGCTCCAGCACGCAGCCTTGTTTCTGCTCTCTAGTCCCTGGGCTGAGCTCTCAGCATCCGTTGGGCTGCCTAAACAACAACATGTTTGTGATGGTTTATGTACGGATGTGGCCCGGGGAGGGGGGCCCCCCCCCACCTTCTATTCATCTGTGTCTGTCATCAGAACAAACCTGCTTCAACACTGGTTGAGTTTGTGGTTTCCCAGCTATTTCAACATGAACTTGTTGCTTATTTCTGTAAAAATCTGTTTTAAAATGAAACAGGTTCAAATACCACTCATGGAACCATCTACAATAACGAGTAATACATTTTTTTTTGTCCTTTCTGTGTAGTATTTAAATTGAAGCTGTAAAAAACTTTTTTTTCCCTCTTTTTTACATATGAATGCTATCATTAAATTCTATGATAAATGCTGTGTGAGTAAAATTTAGTTTTGGAATCTTTGAGTGTTGTCTTTCCTCAACGCGAGATTGTCACACTTTACATGGTCCCAAGCATGGGAAAGGGGAATGTAGGGGCAAGACCTGGCAACCTACTCTGTAAAAAGCTTGCAAGAAAGTTCTGTGGAAAGGCTCTCTGTGGAGAGAGCTAGCCCACAGAGTCGGATACCATTGAGTAGATATCATTTGTGTAAAACTGTCAAAAACACAGGTGTATATAATACAGGTAATTATGCAACACACATGCAAACGAAATGTGTGGTAAGGACACACTTTGTGGGTACTAGTTTTATGCTATGGCTATCCATGCTGTTTTGATGCCACTTTCTAAGTATTTTGGTAACGGATCTTGTCTTTACCTTACAGTCTTTGTTGCTCATTCTATTCATCAGACTGTCTGCCTGAACCTTGAGAGGATGGAAAAAAAATACATCTTCATATGGAGCAGTAATCCTAGACCTTGTATAAATGTAGACAAAAGTACAGTACTTAATATTTTTACCTGAGGAATATGACTGATGGATCTTGACTGATTTGAAATTTATACTGATAAATGCCAACAGACTTCTGGCCTATACTGACTACACTTCATCTTAAGCTGTAGTCTCCATACTAAACACAAATCACCTCTCTACCAAAGTAATATTTGCAGTAATTAAACACTTGTATCCAAAGGAGCCTACAATATTTCACATACATGTTACAGGGATATTGGTTCTCTGCATTTAACCCATCCCCCTGGGGGGAGCAGTGGCAGCCACATGTGGCACCTGGGGAGCTAGAGCTGAGTGTCTTGCTCAAAGACACCAAAGGTAGGTGTGCTGGGATTCAAACGAGGAGCCGTCTGCATCCCAGCCTGATGCTGGACCCACTGAGCCACCAGACTGCTACTTTCTTCAGTGTAAGTCTCATTCTTGTGAATACCACTTCTGTTTAGTTCTTTCTCACATGCATAGTTTACACTTTTAGAGTAACTTTGCAGTTTTTAATTCTGTACACGCTGCTGTGATTCTGCATGCAGTCAAAACTAGTCATTCCTATGTGTCATCATGGAACCTACAAGAGTGCTTGAAAGAGAAACTTGTAACATCACTAACCTGTCACTGTAAAGCAATGAGCAGTGGATAATGTTTATCATTATTGACAAATGATATTAACAAGAAATAAATGTGCAGTCTGGATGGATATAATTTTTTTTTTTTTGAAAAGCAAAAAACTACATAATCCTTATGTTGATTGTGTTGGAGTACTAGACTTGCTAATTTTTTGTGTGCAAGTTATAACACAGATGTTTTAAGTTCACTTTACATAAAGTAACATATGGAAAAACCAAAAAAGGCTAAGGAAAATTTCATAATTAATCAGGAAATTGATAATTTAAACATCCTTAAATTTATAGAATTTAAAAATTTATTAAAGGCCTTTACTATAAAAACCACAGAAGGGCCCATGCAGTTTAACTATTGCTAACATAAAGTCCCTTGTTTATTGAATTTTGTCCCTTTTAAAAACAACTAGTGTCCAAATGCAAAATGACTAATTTAATACAACTATTTCAACACACCATTATAATGAATTACAGCAACATAACCTCATTAAATCATATGTGCATGTTAGAAGACAAAATTTCTGTTGGTGACAAAGGTGTATAAATATCTCCTTGATTTACAAATATTAGGATATCTGTGTTTAAGGATGATGCATTGAGTAGTACTCCACAAAAAAGGATGTGTTACATTATATTGAAACTGCTTCTTTTTTTCAGGGTGAGAGGGGGTACCTTGGTAACACACTTTTCCATTTAATAGTCAGCCGACTGGTACCGTACAGTGTCAAACGAGCATGATCAAAGCATGCCAGTGTCCACCCTAAACCATGCCTGAGCACAGTGAAATGACTGGCTACACCGTTTCTGTGCTGGACTGCATGTTTACTTTTCCAAGTGAAGTCAGAGCAGGTTTTGGTTTTGTTCTACATTAAGATGGAAGACATGCAGAGCTCATGTGATGTAGTCAGAAAGCATGCAGGCACAGAGCAGTTAGTGACCGCTGTTCAACTACGTTAATGGCAGGTGTACTTCTTTATTAAAGCCTATGACATTGGTGTATGTCTAGACTATTAACATGTGTAATACTATACAATGAAGTACAGACACTAAGCTGTTTGGTGTGAGGACAAAATGTGTCTTGAAAGGGTGAGTCACAAATAAAAGTGCTCTGAGATAAATCTGCAAAGAAATGACCATATATCAGTACATACATAATGAGCTGACATGCAAATAACTATGACCATGAATTAATCCAAGTAACAAGTTAATTTATTTAACCGCATTGCTGCCTGTTTCCATTCTGCCTTGATTATTACTTGTTAGAGTTAAGCAGCACCTTTTTCCAAGCCAGTCCTGCTCAATGGAAAAGTACCCTGTACTATACGAAAAACAGATGTGCCGATGGAAAAGTGCTAGTCAGGGCACGCTTTGGATGAAGCTGTTCCAGAGCACTTGCACGCATGCACGCACACACGCACACACACACATCAGGTGCAGTTTAAGAGTCACCAGGTAAGCTAAACCGCATGCCTGTGAACTTTTTAGAGAACTCCAGAGCCACTGAAGTAAAGGTAGACTGTGATTTTAACAACTGGCTCCTAAAGTTATGGAGTTACCTAGATCAATATAAAAAACATCGCTGACTTGCTTCCACACTGCACTTCTGAGACCCCATCCATATGGGGATCAAAAAACAAAATGTGGGGTCATGTTATTATGAGGCAAACGAAGAGTAATCATTTTCTGTGTGCCTAAACTCACTTTGTTGAAAATTGAAAAATTACCAACCAAAGTCACCAGCCACTTTATCAGCTAGACCTGATCACCTGGTTAAACAAATCTCTAATCAGCCAATCATAGGGCAGCAACTCAATGCATATAGACATGTAGACATTGTCAAGACAATCTGCTGAAGTTCAAACTGAGTGGGGAGGTGGTAATTTAATTCACTTTGAATGTGGCATCTGTGTTGGTGCCAGATGGTCTAGTCTGAGTATTTATGAAACTGCTGATCTGCTGGGATTTTCATGCAGAACCATCTCTGGGCTTCACAGAGAATGGTCTACAAAACAGAAAATATGCAGTGAGCTGCAGGTCTCTGGGTGAAGCTGCCTGGCTAGAGGTCAGAGAAGAACGGCCACATTAAGGAATGTTTCCAGCACCTTCTTCAATCCATGCCATGAAGACCTAACGCAGTTCTGAAAACACAAGGGGGTCCAAACCAGTACGAGAAGGTGTACGTAATATAGTGGCTGGTGGGAGTACATAATCTCACGATACACACTTTAACATTATTACATTAAGTTATATGTTACATTTTAATTTCATTGCAAAATTATTATTAGGAACAAGTCCAAAAATGTATGTACACTAGCTAACACCAAATTAAAGAAAAAACATGCTATTAAAAAAATTTAATCAATTCAATTCATTTTTATATAGCGCCTTTCACAACAATGTGCCTCAAAGCCCTTTACAGAAAAAATGCAGAAATTGCAAATAAAATGGCATACCATATGATGTTATATCCAAATTAGCATTAATGCAAGGTTTTGTTGTACAAAATTTGCTTTGAGCAGCACCATTTCTGGGTTTTTTTTTTTTTTTTTTCCAGTGATTCACCATCTTATGGTCTTTTCACTGATTAATATTTTATTTTGCTTTTGACAAGATTTTGTGGGTTCCAGAGCCTCCTTCATGCAGCGTAGGGCATAAATTAGGGTACACCCCGTACTAGGTATCACACCTACAGGGGAGAAAAGAACTCCTAAGTAAATCCAAACACAGCAGAATGGCAACAACTACCAAAAAGGAACCGTGAAGTACCTGGACTGAAAACACCCTGAAGTGACTGTGACACTCACGACAGAGCCTGAGCAGACCGGAGTGCGGCTCGTGAACACCAGGAGCAGACCGGAGTGCAGCTCGTGAACACCGGGAGCAGACCGGCGTGCGGCTTGTGAACACCGGGAGCAGACCGGCGTGCGGCTCATGAACACCGGGAGCAGACTGGTTCTGGGAGCTTACACATGCCAAGAGCTCTGCTCCACATAATGGTCACTCTGGATGGATATGCTTCTGAAAAGCAAGTGTGTCCCTACAATAGCTAACTGACGATGCTGTTCTACACCTGATACTGCATACTGGAACTCCCCGGCTATGTGAGCGTGTGTGGTTGTCTGTGTTAGAAATCCCTGTGATCAGTGCTTTTTTAAAGCTGCGTCCTCCTGTCCCGTCTGTGCACCGCTCTTCTCAGTAGTGCGGCTCACAGTCCTCTTTGAGACTGTCTGTGAGGTAGTTGATCTTCAGGAGCTCCTGGTAGTACTGCTTCTCTACCACCGTGTTGATCGTCCAGGCCACAACCTCAATGTTCCGCTGTGCCCAGTACTGCACGTAGTCTCTAATGGTGAAGAAGAAGGAAGAAACGTCATTAAGGCATGTGGTTCAACGCTGCACACGCATCTCGTTTTTATCTGGGTTTGTCATTAGTTTCATGCCAGAGTCATCAGGTAAACCAAGTAAATGAAGATGTAAGGATACCCTGTGGAGTAAACGAGTAATGATGCTCATCGTGGACATGGACAACGCCTGCTTCCTATGTGACATTTTTAAATAATGAACACTACCAACACTAAGTATTAAACATTTTCAAATGAATGTTTCCTTCTTTTTAGTTTTATCTATGTGCTCATAATCCACCAGCTGTTTTTCAGAAAAAAAAAAACCTTGCTAACGTAAGTCATTTCCTCATTTATTCGAACACGTGACTTACTGCGGCTGTGCTCTGAAAACTCGTATTTGACGTATAGTAAAATTGAATAGTCCTTATCATATGTATGATTTATTTCTTTGGCCTAATAAATATGTATTCAGAAAAAATATTTTTGAATATTTTGGATATTAATGTGAAATTCAATAATAAAAAAATAAATAAATTGCATTTTGCAATTTTCACACCCACTACTGACATGGCTTTCTGGTCAGGTTGCAGCCGATGGGCCGGTAGCGGGACGCAGACCACAGCTTGAGAAACTCAGACTTACACAACTGCCAACACCAGCAACATGAGGCGGCACTTACAGCACCTCCACAGGAAAAAACTGCCCATGCAGCACAAACATATTTTGGCATGAAAAGATGTTTCTCATTCTAATTTTGTTTTGAAATCATGAGAAAATCTAATTGTGAAACCAATTAAACCTAAACCAATCAAACCTAAACCAATCCCGTAAAACATGCACTTGCTGAAAACAAAAACAATTAAGAGCAGGTTATTATGGGTTGTATTTTGCCAGTGAGGTAACGCAGTGTGACATGTACAATAATGCCCTGTCACTATTCAAGCACCTACGGGGAGATGAAGTTCTTCTGCACCAGGAAGGCCGACACTCCACAGAGGTTCCACAGCAGGTGATGGTGAGCCCAGTCAAGCAGCACATCCAGTATCTGCATCCAGTGATGCTTCCACTGTGATGAGAAGCGTGGTGTCCCGTCCCCAAAATGGCTGAGGCTCCATGGTCTGTGGGTCAAAGCTGTCAGCACCTCAGGGTCTGCCTGCCTCATCTGTACAAGGGGGGGCGGTAGCAAGCTTTATCACTGGAAGGTCTGATTTTAAATCATACAGATGGTACAAGAAGGTACAAAGAACTGTGATTTACACCTGATGTTACACTGGCACCAAAAAAGAATTACATGCACATACACCGGTGGCTTCTAACAACGCGATTCAGTGGAAGTTGGACCTGCACACAACATGGGCGGCTTGGGCCCCGATTTATTGTCTAGCCTCTTTAGATCCTATTATCTTCATGTTATCTTTATTGCTACTTGCTTTAAACTAGGAGTTAACAGGACAGTTCAAAACCAGTGAGCCTAGCTTGGCGCTTTCCTACCCGTGTGTACACTCTGTACTTGACTTCTTGGCTTAGTGCTGATCAATGTTTCAAAAGTTCAAACACATCAAAACAGTCTAAGGCTTGGTTTTCTTCACAAATTTCAAATCCTCTTGATGCCCATTTCTTTGAACATATCGAAATGTAGCCTGCTGGAAAATAAGAATTTTTAAATGTGACTGAGCGGACACTGTAACCCTCAGCTCTTCCCGTTTCTGCACTGTGTAACCTGCTAAAGCACTGAGCACAGTGCTGACATTTTCCTTGGAAGTTTTTAACTTCAGCGTTTATCATGACGTTTTGACATCTCGTAAAAAAAAATTGCTGAACTGAAGTCCTTACAAAAGGAAATGTTTACTGAAGTGATGACAAAAGCACCATTGTTCACTTAAAACCACATGAAATACTTAATACAACTCAGTCCGTTTGTGTAATGACTAATGAAATGAGTGTGATTTCCGCTGACAACAATGTAATTCTCAGCATCTTCAATACTCACAGAATGATTGTGGCCGTGACAGTGAATGCAGGTGTGCTCAGCATGGGACGCACTGTGCTGAAGAAGCGCCTTTAGGTCACTTTAAAATTTTTACGAAAGTATGCCAAGATGATATGAGGTGGATATCAATTATAAAGGATGATGACATTAATGAGTTGATGATGATGTCATCTGTTCAGTCATGTCTGACTGTGATTCTTTGGTCCATCTCTACATCTGTACAGCTCCATGTATTCCAACCTTATACTTGTTCTTACAGGTGTTCCATGCTCTGGCTGGTATCAGCTTTGATGTCGTCGTACCATCGTGTTCTTTGGCCGCCTGGATTTCTTTTGCCACTGACCATTCCAAGTTTAATTGCCTTCTCCATTGAGTTTGATCACATGACAAGGCTGACTGACTGTGCCTCCCAGTGATATGACTGGTTTTATACCTATTCTCCAGTACTTGCCAGTGCTTCACCTTTGCTAACCATGGTCTTCACAAGAGCTCCTCCAACTCCACAACTCGAAGAAGTCATTTTATCACCTGTCTCACTTTTTCATGGTGTAACTTTGCAACCATGTGTAGCCATGGGGAACACGACAGCACAAACTGATCTGACTCATGCTCACTCTTGCGGGGTGACCCAGCGAGATTCGGCACTTTATTTCTGCACTGCATTTGCTGTTTTGGTCGATCTGGGATCCTAGGAAAATCAATTCTTATTGACAGTTATCTTCATATGATATGATGACCTATTAAATACTATTGAAGCACACTAGCTATGTATGTCCTCTTTATATATTCATTTCTGGTTTGTGTATGTGACCAAAAAGAAACCTTTGACCAATTCTTCTTGGCTGCCAGTGTATATCATTTAAAAAAATCTACATACATGTATATGTATTACATGGGAAAGTCAGAAAGTGGTTCCTTATTATACACAAATAGGACCTAAAAGGACATAAGCAAAGTCAAGAAAATTACACATATTGAAATATAAAAGACCTGAACTCTGGATAGAACAGAAACGGCTTTGTGATACCTTGTAAATGACCCTGGGTTCGAAGGAGCAGACGATGCTGGTGTTGTAGAGAACAGGATAAATCTTGTAAATCTCTTTAAGAGCAGCAGCTGCCTGCAGTGAATCAGAAGAAAGATATCATATATTAGCACTTAAAAATATATAGGTTCAATTTTACCACATTCATTTGGTTAAAAAAAAAAAAAAAAAAAAAAAAAAAACTTGAAATTTGTGGCCTGTACCTCATCAGGGTGACCTTTGACATCAAAGTAGATTGTCATATTGTGTTTCATGGCTTCTTCAACAGCTTCCTGTAAAGTTGGGACCCTTTCTCCATGGAAACGCTGTCTGATTGATTACAAAGATCACAGCATACAAACATCACAGCATACAAACATCTGTTGTAATACAGACAATAAAATAACGCACACTCTGAAGTCTGCATTTTTTTTTGTTGGCACTGTGTCTACATTCCTAAATTTTGTGGGATTAACAAAACAATTGGTTTGTGCACTCGAAGAATTTCTACACCGAAAGACTGAAACACACTTAGGGAGGGTTCTCTGTGTGGTCTTTGCACCCTGAATACTCACAAATCCCACCCACTGAGCACCTCTGGATGCTCTAGATACTTTCCTTGTAAGTCACTTTGGACAAAGGCATCTGCTAAATAAATAAAATGTAAATGTAATGTAGATCAACACAATTCCATCTACTGTCAACATCACATAAATTCATGCAATTATAGCTTCAGAGTCAAATAATTTTCCATAGACCACAACTGGCATCTTGTTCGTCTATACGCTAAGAGGATGCATCACACTGCTATTATACACTAACATATGACACCTGTTGACAAGACCCCCTTATTTCTCGATTACCAAAAAAGTGTAATGAGTTCATGCGTCGGACTTGCATTTATTGTCTAATATTTGTTTCAGTAAGCACTGTTGCCCCACACCTCCAGGGTTGTGGATCTGAAACTGACATGTCCTCCGCAGACTTCTTTGACTTTGCTCCCATAGAAGAAACACATGTAGGTTAGGAAATCTATCCGGAACCCCGGAAAAAAGTTCTCCTTGAGTGTGTGTGGGCCCTGTGATGGGTTCAGGCCCTGTCCAGCATATGCCCCCTTTTTTTCTCCATCTCTGTCAAATCACAGCCTGCAGCAGATTAGTTCTCTCAAGTTTCTGCATTACTCTTAAAGCATTTTCTAGTAGACACAGCCTCACTAAACTGTTGAACTAACAGGGTAATTCCTGAAGTGGCTCATTTTGCATCGGGAGAACATGCCTGCCTTAGCTATTTTTTAGAACAAAGCCATTTTATTCATGCCCACTGCCTGTTGCAGAGCAAACATCTGGCCCATCTACCTCCACTGCACCACTGCCTGCTGCACTGAGGAGTGCAGTAATACATAAAATGCTAATGGACACACAAAATACAATAATGACCCTGGGAAAACACTACCAACAATTCTGAGTCTCTAACAAAAAACGGCACCAAACTGTTCAGTCTGGCTTTTGCATTCAATTTACCTGATTCATGTGTTTCCTGTTTAAACCTGTCCCTCTGCTCAGCCGAGCCCACGCTTTAAACCTGTCTCTCTGCCCACCTGAGTCTGTGCTTTGCTGAGGCGTCCAACTTGCTGACTTCTGAAAAACATAACTTGCTGAGGGGTCCTGACCCATTCGTGGTTCTGTCAACTGTGTCATCATGCATCAGCACTGGCACTCCGTCAGCTGTGAACTCCAGGTCCAACTCCACGCCTGTAGCACCATTCAGACTGGCCTGCAGATGGGAGGGGATATGAAGAAAAAATTTAACAACCCATACAGTAGAAATACTAAGTTTTGAGTTCACAATGATAAAAGAGTGACATTAACTTAATAACATAAAAAATGAGTTAAAAAAAAAAAACCCCAGAATAAAAAACAAAAACCTTAGAACTGACAAGATAAAATTTTAAGCATAAGTTAACTTAGGGAAACAATACCTAATAGCAGTGAAATCTTAATTACTGATTAAAACCTTTATCAAATGGCAACGTTTTAAGATACATTTTAAATACCGAGACAGATGACAATTGTCTGATTTGAAGAGGTAGCTTGTTCCACAGTTTAGGTGCAATTACAGAGAATGCATGGATTGTTGCATGGACCGATCCGTTAGCCTAACTTTAGGAACTGATCCTTAGACCTAAGGGTTTAATTGTGTAGGTTGAGCACAATTATGTTCAGTATGTTAAGTTAAAAATAAAATCTTAAATTCAATGCTAAATTGATTTACAAAGAAATTGACTTACAAAGTAAAATTACAAACGCGTATTAATGAGGACAAAGTTCAGTGTCAGTTGCACTTACCGCTCTTATAATCACCATACCGGGGGGGATGCTGTCATACACGAAAACCGATTTCCATGATGGATTGCGTTATGGAACTTTATGACCACAAACAAGTGAAGTGAACATGGATTGCCTCGTTGCAATGGCAACACGAATTGGGTGGGATATATGTGGGATATGTTAAGTGCTTTGAGGCAAGTTGTTGCGAAAGGCGCTATATAAAAATAAATTGAATTGAATATGTTGGAAGCAGAAAAAAAATGGGCAAGCATAAGAATTTAAGTAATTCTGACAAGGATCAAATTAATATAGCTAGACCACTGGGTCAGAGCAGGGTCAGGTGTACCCAGTCTGCAGTGGTCAGGAACTACGAAAGGTGGTCCAAGGAAGGAAAACCGATGAACTGGAGACAAGATCATGACCAGCCAAGGCTCATTGATCTACATAGGGAGCGAAGAAAGTCCCATGTAATCTGAAGTGTGAGGTTTTGGGCAATGTTCTGCTGAGAAACCTTGGGTTGTGCTATTTCTGGTTGTTACTTTGACACATTCCACCTACCTAAACATTGTTGCTGATCAAGTACCCCCCTTCATGTAAGTAGCATGCTCTGTCACACTGCAAAAATGGTTTAAGAGTGGTGTGAGGAACACAAGAATGAGTCTGAAGTGTTGACTTGGTCTCCGAATTCTCCAGATCTCAATCCGATCAAGCATCTGTGGGATGAGCTGGAAAATTAAGTCGAATCCATGGAGACCCCACTTCACAACTCACAGGACTTAAAGGATCTGCCACTGAAAACTTGGTTCCAGATACCACAGCATACTTTCAGAGGTCTAGTAGAGTCTGTGCATTCAAGGGTCAGGGCTGTTGTTACGTCCTGGGACGTATTTTACCTCGTATCTGCCCTCAGGTTTTCTTCCCCGCCGATTGGTGCTCGAGGCTGACCGTCGTTTGGAGCTGCCCAATCAGCACCACCTTCGGGGGCTTCGCAGAAAAGAGGAAAGAAAAAGCCCGGACGAGAGACGGAGCGGGAGAGAGAGATAGATAGAGGAGATTCTGATTGCGATTGTTAAAAAATTTAGAGAGTAATTATTGTTATTTGGTGTCGATAGTCTTTCCGTTTGAAGTCTGTACTGTGTATTGGTGGTGGATTGTTTGTTGTTAGTTGTGTGTCAGGGCTGGTCGGGAATTTTGGGACAGCTTAGGGGCCCAACATTACTTTACTGCACCTGTAGTTTTGTTTTGTCTAGCATAAGGGAACAAAGACCACCCGTGTAAGTTTTGTTTTCCCTTTTGAAAAAGCGTAGAAAGGAATAGAATTTTGTTTTCATGTTCATTTCATTTGGAATAGTCAGTTAGAGTCCGTGCCAGGTTTTTCTTTTTGTAGCTTGTTTTGTTTTGACTGTTTATTTACTTTGGCTTTGCTCACGTCCCTATATTCCCCCCCCCTTTTGGTTCTGCACTTCCTCACCCACCTTACCTGTATAAAACCATTATCTTGTGTTGGTTGTGTTATCACTGTATAATATATAGCTATATACCTAATATGTGTGTGTATAGCACATAATTTATACTTTGTAATCACCTGTTATACTGGATACCAGTATTTTCTTTATTATTTATTTTCTTCGTCATTCTATATACTTATATCGTATATGCTAGCATATTAAACGCATATACCTGTAATATATATACCTGGATTGAGGCTCCAGTCTCTTCGGAGGCGTGGGTTCAGATCCCACCGCTGCAACCAGTGTAATAAATTATTCCTAATCAAAGGGGCAAGAAAATACTGCCCCCTAAGAAAAACCCTCTAGGACCACCACACTATTAAGAACCACAAAATAGTTTAACAATCCACATCACACATAAAACACTCAACTCAGGGAATTCCCATAAAACACATCTATACCCCCTGGCACCCCTATAGGAAGCACACAAAGATTACAGGGTCCCCAATCCAACTAGGCACCAATCACCAGCAGACAGTCTGCAGTAGTAGCCAC
>JABJVR010001020.1:8279-19957 GCA_025773905.1 Chitala chitala
TACTTTAAGTTTTTTTTTTTTAATTAAATTTTTTAAATTTTTAATTTATTTTTTTTTTTTTCTTTTTTTATAATTTTTTTTAAATCAATATTTTTAAAAAAAAAAAAAAAAAAAAAAAAAAAAAAACACAAAATGTTAGTTGCTCAAGTACATCTTCTAAGCTGCCATAAATCAGACAACTTTAATTATAATCAACCAAAATTTAATTATTTGTAATTGCAAATGCTAAATTTCCAAGTAAATAAAAACGTGTCAACAGTAGTGAAACAGCATTCTTGGCTTCTGAAGCTTTTCCCCCCCCTTTTCTGTTAAAGGCAATATTGAAATGAGACCAAACATTGTATCATGTGCTGCTGCTTAGGCCTGACATGTTCAGATGCTGATCAGAACGCACCCAGTGTGGCCCATAATGGTAGCGTGATGGAGAGGGCCTCGACCACAGGTGTCTGTCTGGTTCACGCTGGCTCCATTCTGGAGCAGGAACTCACAGGTCACCATCGAACCCTGGAGAAGAATGAACACACACAGACTACAAATGCGCACAGGTAACTATGGTTTGGCAGCTGCATGAGCCTCAGCTTACTTAAACACAGACTTCAAAAGATTTTAGTGCCTTGTGAATATTGGTAACGGATCTAGAACACAGTTCTGGAACTGTAAATAGCAAAGACCTTGGAATCCAGAAAACATATGTACACTACTAAACTATACCTGTTTAAATCTGCATAGTCCCAAGCGTCAGCTAGAATGTTAAGCGGTAGCTAGGTCAACAATGTGTCAATCTGCCAAAATACAACAAATGTGATTGTAGTTTCCACAACCCTGATGATATGTAGGACCAGGGGAGTTTATAGCTACTGAAGAGATCAGGGGCTCAAGTCATTTTTGCCTGGGGCTTGTCTGTTGCTTTGCTATAAAACTTGTCCTTTTTCAAAAGGAAAATATTCAGAGCTAGACTTAAAATATTCGAGGCTGAAGCCCAGAATGGTCGGCCTTAACGACACCACTGTATAGGACAGCAGAACAGCTGTCCATTTCCTTTAAAGAATGACAGGAACTAAAATCATAATGGCTCTTTTACACCCACAAACACAGCCTATACTATAAACTATATAGACACTATAAACTAAAACAAAAATTTAGACATATCCCATTCTTCAGGGGTTCTCAATCATTGTCCCAGAGGGCCTCTGTGGCTGCAGGTTTTGTTTCAGCCAATTTCATTTAATCAAATGTTAATTTCAGTTAAACATTACTGACTTTATTCTGTAATCAGTGTCAATGATCAACTTTCATTTTTAATAAGAATTTTAAAAGCTTGACAAAACTAATGTTGCTTCTTAATATTTAAGGTGTATTTTTGATCTTTAATCCATTTCTTGTTAATGTTCCCTTAAAACACTGCTCCTAATTAAGCATTCTTTGTCATTGACACCTATTTGCTTTATTATTACAATAATACTATGCAATAAATCTGAAACATAAGATAACAGTTTGCGCCAGAAATAGGCCATGACTCCTGCAGTTCTTGTGTTTCTCAAGAGTAATATAGCCCTTTAGTCCAGTCTATCTGGAAGTTTAGTCATGTCAACTGGACTTCTTTCTCCTTTTACCAAAAGGCTTCTTCAGTCTGATGGAAGTGGGGAAGATTCTATCACTATATAGCTATCAGGGTAGCAGGCCACACCCATTCCATCCATTTCATCTGATTCCATCAGACTTAAGAAGCCTTTTGGTAAAAGGTGAAACGTTTCTGCTTAGAGGAGAAAGAAGTCCAGTTGACATGACTCAACTTCCAGATAACCTCACCTGGACGACTGAGAATCTTCATAGTCCAGTCATCAGTGAAACAGCGCTGCTGTAGATATGCCACTTTTGGTACAATCTGTTTTGCCTATCAAAAATGTTTTCTAAACCCTTAAGAAATGGAGACATATTTTGGGTATACTTTAATATTACAGTAAACTGAATTCATAAATTAATTCTGACTAGATGCAATAAACGTTTTTTTTTTTGTAGTTGTGTGAATTTCTGTGTAACGACATTTTTAATTACGAAGGCCAAACATCTAAAAACATCCGTTCACTTTGTGGTTTCAGCTGGTCTCCGGTGTTATGGACATGGTCTTGGGAGCAACCTGCCTCTCTGTGGATTCGAACACAACACACTTATACTGCTCATAATTTGTACAAGAATACTCATATAAAAATAAGCAGCAGCACCACTACCAGAATTAAATGTCCTCGTTAGACTGTAGGGTTTACACGATATTAGAAGTAGGGAAACTACGCACCCCCTGCACAGCCATGATCAAGGGTGTCTTCTTGTCATCCTCCACGTTGACCCAGTTGACCTGGGCTCCATGTGCCATGGCCTCGGCCATGTCCGGCAGGCTGCAGGCGTAGGAGGCCCAGTAGAGCTGGAGGCCTGGGCTCCACACCCTGGGGTCACGGAGCATGGTTGCCCCCCTCCCCGGAGGCTTCGGCCTGGGCTCTGCTGTGCAGAGAGTAACAGCCACGTATCATCACTGTATCACTCAATATTCTGATACCGTTTCCTCTCGTTTGTGACATGCACGTGTAACATTTTTCATTGTAACTTGCTTTGGACAAAGGCGTCTGCTAAATGGATAAATATAACTGCAAATGTATCACCCGAAGGCCATAACCTGCACGGGCAGAAATTAACAAAGACTCAGGCACAACCTTTCAGCACTCCCAACTTTAAAGAAGGTATTGTGCTAAAAAAACTCTTTCCTGTCACAGCTTCACACAAAACTCATGACAAAACCGAGACACCACTTTCTACAACCTGTACATGCAGAGAGGTGACAAAGCAAAACCAGTATGTCAACAATTATATTAGTCTTTTTTTTTTTTTTTTTACTGACAGTCTGATCACATCCTGCACTGACATTCTCAGTCACCTAAGGAACAGATTAACACATTACACTAATGTACAAGCATTATGGTCATCAAATAAATGTGTGTCAACTATAACGTCCGAACCTATTTACCGATGTTCAACCACAACGTCCGAACCCATTTACCGATGTTCAACCACAACGTCCGAACCCATTTACTGATGTCTTTCCCATAGACCTACACACAGATGTCAGTTTATTCACTGTTCCTGTAGAAACACTCGCCAGTTGAGCAGTGTCTGTGACTGACACTCCTGCCATCCATGCCCCAACAATGTACCCTCTGTCAAATTCACTTAGATCTTTTCCTCTTGCCACGTTGACCCACAGTCACACTGAACTGGGTCTGCTCAGCACATTTACACATTCCACAGAGCACGACGAGATGTTCATTGCTCAGTTGTACCAATGCAGTGCAGCACGTGTGGAAACATCTGCATCTATGTTTCTACACTCATTTATTCAAGTTTTTCCTTTAACTGTCACTCATATGTATGTACTCTCATACATAAGTATTTTTTAATTTTTCAGTCACATTTTTGACTGATATTCACACAGGGTTTGATATGAACAGGTTTGTACACTGAATGTTAAACTAGTGATAAGAACCCTGAATGTGTCCTGCCTTGATAAGCAGCATATTAACAGGAACTAATAAAATGTAGATCTACGGCTGCTAAGCACGTTATACGCTTAAATTGTTTTGGTTTCATTTCCTGCTAATTTTGATTTACAAGAAACACAATTATAAAAAGTAACAAAGGACTGTATAATTTAAGTAACTGACCAGAACAAGACAAACAACAATTCACATAACAGTCAGGAACATACAACAGAAGTCTCAGGTGGTATCTAGCTTAACGCATATCATCTCTGGAAATTCAACATGTGCATTTCCTTTGTTAACTAATATTGGAAGGAAAAAATTGGCAGAGGTCACCTTTACAATCTGAGAAGCACACGATTTTAGCAACCCAATGAAAGGAGGAAGCTGGACTTTATTAGGTTGTGTTCACAGGCTCTGGAGTTTAGACTGTTTACAGCACTTAATAATGAGAAGGTGCACACCTGCTTGACCCAGGCTGTTGGCAGATGGTGTGGAGACCAGCTTCTCTCTGCTCCCTCCTGTGCTGCTCTGAATGCCACTGTCTGCACTTTTTACTGCAACACAAGGCAGAGAAGAATCTCCTCAGATCATCACACAGGCTACATACTGAATCAGAGAGAACCTTCTCAGATCATCACACAGGCGACGTACTAAATCAGAGAGAATCTCCTCAGATCATCACACAGGCTACATACTAAATCAAAAGACGACAGAAAGCTATATGCACACAAGGAAAACGGAATGCTCATATATACACACGCACATTAAATTTGTGTAGGTAGGTTAAATACAACAGAACATTATCACTGCACATATAGATTGATCATAGGTTATGTTAAGATAAATGAAGACTTTGCCTGCTGTACAGAAACACCTTTCCAACATATCTGCCTGCCAGCAATGTCACACAGAAAGGTTATTCAGGATTTCACCACTAGATGCTAAGACACAAAGCTACAGCCACAAGGACAGAGGTGAACTGTCCACCTCCTTTGATATTTCTGGTGATGAAAACAAGAAACGAGCACAACAGCATCTTCAAGCACGTCGACAGCCCCGTTAGTGTTTAATATAGATACATTGAAAAGGTGGGTGATGAAACTAAGGCAGCTGTGTGCGTGCATGTTGAGGGCCAAGACTGCTGACAATCCGGTACTTACTACTCCGCAGCTTGGAGGAGGTGTCAAAGTAGGAGAAGAGTGAGTGTAGCTCATCGGGACAGAAGAGAGACTTTGTGCTGCCCTCCTCACTGCTGGCTGCAGCTTTGCAGGGAGTCCAAGTGAAAGTGCACGGACGGTTAGTACAGATGCAAAAAGCAGGCCAAACAGGGCGACAGGGAGAGAGCGGCACACAGGAGAAGGACAGCACAAGGCTCAGGCGTAGGGTTAGGCTTTGAAGAGTGCAGTGGAAAAAGGGCTCTCACCTGATGCACTGGATGGAGGGTGGAGCTTGGGTGTGGGAGGGGGCGGCTGTGGGGGCAGATGTTCCACGCTGTTCCGAAGTCGCTTCTCCTGCCTGCTTAGCCCCACGAGCTTGGACTCCTGCTCCGCAGGAGATGGCTTATGGATGAACTTCTTCTCAACGTACTTGGCCCTGATGTAGGACTCAATCTCTTGTCTGAGGACACAGGGAATGTGTGGATGGAGCGGATGGTTGAAGAGGAGAAGACTGACCTCAGGCACGATGTCAGCAGTGCTCCCATTACCTGGGGTCTCGGCTCTTGGGCTTCCTAGAGGCCACCTGCTCACGCTGGGCTTCGTATATACTGTTTATAACCTCGTTCCCCAAATCGCACATCAGCTGCAACAGAAGTGCACCCCAATGTTAGCCAAGTCTACGGAAAGGTACCGCGTACCACCGAGCAACACAGTGCCAATTAGTAACGCTACATGTCTATCCTGTGGCTGCTTGTTGAGCAGGAACCATATTTCGTTTGCTGTTTTAGGGTGCAAAGTCACTTAAAAAGCATAGCTAAATATTTTCTTGTTCACAGAGAGTTTACAATTGAATGTTCCCATCAAATCACACTTGCACCAGAAGACAAAACATGAACATGCAACTAGAATCTATGTAAATGATTTTATTTCTGCTAAGTATCAACAGCAATAATACCAATAATAACATTAACAAGTACTTGTAAAAACAACTTTAAATGGGACTGTACATAAAAATGCTGACGATATGAACAAGTATTTATCTCTGCTTGACTGCTGCTTGTGGGCGACACAGGATGTCCATCTGCCTGGCAGCGGGAGAGTACAGAACAGATCGACTCTCCATCGCCAAAGCACCCCAACTCTTGGGGGTCCACCTTTTACCCCCTTCAGCTGCCGTGCGCTCCCAGACCATCACACCCACCTTCAGCAGTTCTGGCTCCCACGTGTCCAGCGTCAGGGACCTGACCTTGGAGAAGTGAACGCCCAGACTCCTGGCAACGGCAGGCAGGGAAATGACGTCACACTGAGCTCAAGGTAAAGCCAAGTGCGGCTAGAGTCACTCAGCGAAGCTACGTGAGCGAAGGGCAGCCTGCGTGGGCCAAGGATATTTTAAGCACATCCAACAGCTAGCAATGCTAATTCTATCACCGTGGTCACCTTCAGCATATTATCTCCTGTCAGGGACCTGAATGAAAAGGTCATAGAATCAACACTAATTAAGTAACACCAGACTGCATAAAATTACAATGAGAGCTATAAGGCAGCTATTATGCATTATAGTGCTGCGTACAAGGCAATATTTACACTGTTATTATGCACCTTTGATAGGAGGGGCTCTATTTAAATCCACTTTATAGCAACTTTTTTGGCCATAGTCAGACCTTAGTTTGACATTACACTGGGAGATTGTCTTTGTTCTTGGTCCAGAAGAGTGACCACACACCACACCACTGATGGCTTTATCTCCCGACCAGAGAAGCAGAGCCAGCCCCAGGCCTGTCTGGCCTCTTCTGATGACAATGACATGTGAGAGCGGCTGCTGAAGGCACCTGTGGATGCCGGAACACTGGATGCATAGCGTGATGCCCAGGTTGATGCTGGCCCAGCAGGGATCGGGCGCGCTGCAGTCACAGCAGCTGTCGTTGCCAGGGATGGCCAGCACGCGCTGCAGTGCGCTCTCCCCTCTCAGGCTCCTGTCCTTGGGCTCGCTGCTCGAGTCCAGGCTGCTAGTGGAAGCTGACGGCCTCCTGTCCAGCTTTTGTTAAGGGAGAGGGCGGATACAGGTCACCGAGCAGGCAAGTCAGTCACAGCGTGTATGTATTGTAAGTCAGTCCGAGGGTGTGTGTGTCTCAGACAAGTGAGGCCGCGAATTTTGCTTCCTCCATGACCCTTCCTTTACCTCTGTATCCTCCCCTTTCTCCCGGAACGCCGTGGCGATGCTGTTCTGAACAGCCTTTATCCAGGCCTGTCTGAGCTTCTCAGAGTCTGCCTGCATCATGCAGCTCCTGAAAGGGTGGGGGTTGGGAGAGACGACATGTCAGCTGCCTCAGAGGCCCTGGTGGGCTGATTAACTGTCACCCATCAATTCTTCACCTACCATGTTCAGGAACATCCTGCTACCCTAACATTTTGGTGCTGTTGATTCAGAATAACAAGAAACTAAAAACAAGGTCGAAAATATAACCGAAATGCTACACCAAAAAAAAAAAATCTTACTGTTATCGACAAATAGCCAATTAACTGAGGTACTTTTCATTTGTTAACTTCGGACAGGGCTGCCAGCTCTCACACAGCTTTGTTCACAGAGCAGAAATGAAGCTCCTCATTCGCAGTTATCCTGTCCTCTCCAGGTGCCATGGTAACGTCCGTGTCCCACCTAGCTGTGTGACAGCACCTCTGCGTCGAGCGCTGTGGTACTCACTTGGTTGGTGACACAACCTCAAAGCAAAAGCGCCGCTCGATGTCCTCGCAATGCTTGACTGTGCAGAGACGCAGGTCCTCTACCACCACCGTGGGGTTGTCCTGCCACACAGCAACAAGCCGAATGTGTACTACTGCAAACGCACGTCACCTTTGCGTGGGTGTGTGTGCGCATATCATCCTTAATTATAATAAAATTACTACCTGAACAATAAATCTAATTTTTACAATTTACTGTAAAGAATACATTTTGAAGATATTCAATATTGGTTTGCTTTAATGTTACACAACCTATTGAATTAAATTACTTTAAAATGTATTTCTACTGATACAACATACATCAAGCTAATAAATTATCGTGCCATTTTCACAATAGGAGAAATTAAAAGGCATAATTCATCTGTTCTCAGATCATATTTTGCAATCGCTCGTATCAGTGCAGAAAGGGAAAAGCACTTCACATACCCTGAATTTCTTCTGGTAAACCAGCTGATTGTTCTGAATGGAGAACCAGCGTCTAAACAGATAGAGCAGACACTAAAGGTTAGAAACAGATCTGGTGTAAAACCCACCCAGCACATAAGACACACTAATGATGGTTACACATTAACCTGCATTACAATGTACCAGAACCCTTTACATTTCTGGGCACTTCTTGTAGGGATCTTCCACCTGTTTTATTAACAACCTCATAACAGCACCTGAATCACAGACTATGAAGAAATATTTCATCAAGACCTAGGAGTGCATGACTCTGCGAACTAATAAACCAGAATTTGTGTTAGTCCTCCCTTATATATATATATATATATATACACACATACACATATACACATACACACACACACACACACAAGCAAGTGTATCATGTACAATACATGTGTGTGTATAAACACAGTACAATACTATATACTGTATGTGTCAAATAGCTTAAAGTTAATAAGACAAAAAGGGGCTACTGACAGGAATCATGATTTAGAGGCAATTTTCAATGAGTTTTCAAAATTGGATTTGCAGTTTGACACTTTGATTTGTTCCTTGTTTTCAACTAAGTGTTTTATATCATGTAAAATATTATGGGCTCCAGGAAACGTTCTGACTGATATGTTAAAAATTGTCTTAATTTTAGGAGATATTGCCCAATTGAGGGAAATGGATGATGGTAATCTACAACATCACTTCATAAATAATAATAGTTTATAATTTCTACTATATATAAATACACACATAATGAAACTATAAATATTTATAGACATGGATGTAGCTTAAAACAAAAAAAACTTCAGCGCATTACAATATGTAACAAGCAGGGTTTTTCTAGAAATTCTTGTCATGACAAAGGTCACTTTTGTTTTTTACATGCTGCAGGGCTGCTGTCCCTCTCCCGGGCCACAGAATGCCCCACCCACCTGTTCCATGTTTTAAAGGCGTTGCTGGCCCTCTTGAAGAGGTACCCCTCCATGGCAATTCCATTGTCTGCATCCACACTGTACTCCAGCTTGGTGTCGTCATTCGAAAAGTCCTGGTGCAGCCAAGGAGAGGTGGACAAAGAAAAAGACCAAAACCATGTGGGTTAACAAAAGACCTACAAAAACCTGCGTTAAGAAATAACTGACAAAAACAACTGTTCCTACAACAGTGACCTTTATGAGACATGGTCACTTTTACAAATGTATATCTTGCTGGTTTTCAATGTATACACACAATAAATGTTGCTATACAAGTCCTACAAAATGAGGCCTGATAAAAGCTAACAAAAGGGCATAAAATAAGTAATTTATTCAGGCAGAAAAACAGGTAAAGGAGGTCACACTAAAATGTTTTGTAAAATTTTGAAGAGCAAATGGGTGGTTAAGAAAGAAAAAAAGAAACAAACAAAGCTTGAGAGGCAACAGAAGCAGGATGATAAAGAGAGGAACACGATAAACAGACCTCGGCAAAGCATGACAGATGGTCTATAAATTATACAGAAGGACAGGATTGAGCAGGGCAGAGCAGATCATGCATTTCAATGCGTCGCATGTAATGGCTTTCGACCACTCCAACCACGCGTGCTCTGAGTGTAACGGGCTATAAAGACCGGTGGCAGTAACAACCACCCAAGCCAGCACGCCCGGGACACAAGAACACACTGAAGCTCAGCATCCACCTGTGGGGTTTAGACATCCACTCCACACGTGATTTACTGCACCCATAAGCCAGTGCTCATTTCACCTACACCAAGAAAGGCTGGGAATGGCTGCAAACTTCCCCTACTTTCAGGGCTGTAAGGAAGTGGGCTAACTAGGATTTTATATAGTAAACATTAAGAGTGTAATCATGCATGCTACTTCAGAAGTAAAAGAGTGAGGGTGGGTGTAGGCCATGTTAGCTCTGTCAATAGATCATTTGCTCTGAAGGCCATTGCAACATGTATAAGCAAAATAAACATTTCTACATCTTTTTTTGCCTGCACTAGTAAAGAAGCTGACGTTTGTAGAGACTCCTTCATAATGGGACAATTTTACCTGACCATAAGAGATTTCACAGGACTGTATGTGATTGTTGAAATATTATGGGTAGAAATGTACAAAAAATGAAAGAAAAAAAAAACAGATGTTATTGTAAACCATATCACTTGGAAAACTCCCCTTCAAATCACTGGTCACTAAGCTTGATTATAAAACACACCGGCAAACACAAAACATACTCATAAGGTCATCCAGTAACGCAAAACCATGAATGACACAATGGAGTTACTCTGCTTCAGGTAAGGTGATGGTCAACAGAGGGGTAATGTTTGGATACAAACAGAAGCTACGTACTAAAGTTGACCTCCATGCACAAAAACAGCGGGCGTCTGTCACCTCCTAAAAATGGCACCAGAGCAGAGTGTCACTTGAGAACACAGCACACTTCTGTGTGACACACCACGGTGTAGATTTGGACGTGCAGATCTATTGTGAGCAGGCTGAACGGGCTACAATGATGAACAGCGTTCAGCATTGACACGCATAAACAGCAGAGCTGCTGGGGTGAGTGTGTGTGCATGTGAACACGCGCGTGTGACACAGATATGAGTCACTGCTTAAAAATCCTGGAGCCATGGTCAGTAATGTGTGTGTGTGTGTAATTATGAGTAGTACCTAGCAGAAGAGGGAATGAATGGCTCTTTACAAGCTGTTTGTTCTTGCTTCTACAGTGAAGTGGTCACATATGGCTCAGCAAAATGAAACATTTGTGCTGTCATGCAACATTGGACACTGACGCCTTGCCTTCCTGTACAGTTCACTCATTCATATCTACCTGTTTATACAACACTTACTTCCTCCTAATGGATAGTTTCTGTGCAACTGTTCACAGGTAAAACATTTCTTAATTTAACAAGTAGCTCTGTTTATGCATGTTGGTTATAACATAAATACATTTAAATGATAACACAAGCAAAAAAAAAAAAAAACACTGAACTGTTAGAAAAAGCTAAATGTGTGCACAAGTATGTTTGTATGGTGTGTGGGATGACCAAAAACCAAATCTAACCAGTCAAAGATAAGCATCTCCTTCTATAGTTTACATGTGTGAAGGCAGAGCTTTAATTGTTAACGCATGCCACTGGAGAGAGGAGAGCACCTGGCACACAGAGCATGACCATGAGCTGGAGTGTGACAGTGCAGCTCCCGTGACACCAGTGCACAAAAATGCCACGCTTCATATGGATTTCCCCTTGCAGGAAACACGAGAAACAAGAGACATAGAAGGAGGGGGAAAAAAAAAGGTCTTACCTGCAGAGCAGCCTGAGTGGAGTGGAGAAGAAAGAAGGGAGATCAGGTTAGAAACTGCAGATACAGGCAGGAACAGAGGGAGGGCAGAGACAGAGGGAAAGAGGGGGGGAGAGGAAGGCAGAGGGGAGGGAGGGAGAGAGAGAGAGGGGGGAAGGAGGGGGGAGAGAGAAACAAGAAGACAAAAACCAACACCAAAATAGCATCTCACTGAAAGGAAATGCTGCAAAAATGGCTCTCCAAGAACAAGAGCTCAGGTGCAGGGCAGGCAGACACTAACATGACTAGGGGGCTCATCTCAACTCCACTCCCAAACACCATAAACTTAACCTGTCCCCTAGTTTGTCTCTGTCTGTCCCCCACAGTACAGCCTGTCTCTCACTCTCTCTGTCCCCCACAGTACAGCCTGTCTCTCACTCTCTCTGTCCCCCACAGTACAGCCTGTCTCTCACTCTCTCTGTCCCCCACAGTACAGCCTGTCTCTCACTCTCTCTGTCCCCCACAGTACAGCCTGTCTCTCACTCTCTCTGTCC
>JABJVR010001021.1:0-19951 GCA_025773905.1 Chitala chitala
ACAGATCACGAAAGGGAACGTGTCTACGTGCTTTTTAATGATTGTATTATTTAGTTTAAAAATCGGTATTTGATGCGTGTAGCATTTACTTACCTCAATAAAAGCGCAATTTCCCATGCGAAGAATACCCACAGAGCAATGGAATGCATCCTCTTCCGAGTCATCACAAGACTTTAGTTGAGTAAACACATACCCTCAGCCAAAAGTCTGTTTATCTCTACTTTGGGATTGTGGACTTCAGTACCTAGGACAGCGCTTCAGCCTTTCTGCTCTAAGTCCACCGAAAGGTGTTACAGGTGAACGAAAAGCCATAGTTGGCAAATTCCTCGTAATCCATTTTTTGCGAACACGCTTACTACGCAAAACAACAGCAATAACATCGTAGCCCTACAACATCTGATATTAAGCGCAAAGCGAGTGAGTAGCACGTTGGAGCTTGAGTGTTTTCTGGCACATCACTCATCTCAATGGTGTCTGGCAGTGGATGCCCACAGAGCCCGCCCAGCAGCGAGATGCACTGACGCCACAGTCGTCCACTCCGTCTATAAATACCGCACACGCATCAGTTGGAAAACCGCGAACAACCACGGATGAAAACTACCAGCGAGAACGACTTTGTAATAAAATCAAATATGGCGTTCTAAATTATGAGAGCTAACAAAAAAAAAAAACGTTTTTCCCCCTATTCTATTTTTAATAAAGTGTAAACAACCGAATAATTAGCGTTAATGGCTTCACAACGAACCGTTCATTTGAAATAAAAAGACTGGAAGAAGACAAGAGAGTCGGTGAATGACTCTAGTTTAATGAAAGGTCATGCCAGTCATTGTTAACACCCTTTGCTTGGAAATGGTCCTTAGACTGAGCTTTGACTTTTAGATGAACATAATACAGCAAAAGCAGTCCACTGAACCTTTATAAAAACAGTGCTGTGAACTGAGAAAGACAGACAGACTGAGCTGACAGGCTGCAGTGAGGGGGATCAGAGCTGACACTTGCCAGCCCAAGGCATTGTGTGTAGTGCAGCTGGGTCAAGATGTGCTTATGCAGGTTCTTTTGGTGTGATGTTGATGTTTTGACCTTTTCCCCAATGTCTGCAAGTTCTTTCAAAACATGCATATCTGGGATCTAACAATGAGATGGACTTCTGTAAGCACGGAATACTCAGAGTGAATTTCCTGTTTCTTGTCAAAACAGTACAGGCACTTCTGATATTAAACATCAAGGAGGGAACAAAATGATTATCTGTACTGGATTAAAAGTATTGCGTATTTAATCTATGTTTACATTGTATATATGATTGAGCACACTAAAGCTATGTGTGCGCTTCTAATCTATGCCATACAGTTAAAATAGCAGGTCATTTCAAGGTCTGTTAATTAAAATTCTCATAACCAATATATCTTTACCAATTTGTATGCACCATTTGATATGTTAATGGGATGTTGTGTGTACAATTTCCTTGCAAATAGTGCTGGAAGAGCTTCAGATACTGAAAATAAAGGAGTTTTTTCAGGATCATTGTTGGTTACGTGCAAAGACAGGTGACAGTTTGATACTGGGGAATACAACAGTATGATATTAAAAAAACACATAGAAGTATCCATCACAGTGTTAAGAATTGGTTGGAAGTGTCAGTTCATCCACTCTGGTTCCTATGCCTCTCAGCAGAACAGATGAGATTAACCAAATGCGCATATTCATTTCTCTGCACGAGAAGGTTTTATTGCATGGAGTTGATATACATAGTATCAGAAGGGTTAAGAAAAGACATCTAGTTTTCAACACCCATGTGAAATCAGCTGATCTAGTTATGAGGGGCCTTTTTCTGACACGCTGCATGAACAAGAGATGTAGTTTTTTCCTTTGTGTTGAACTGATTACTTTTATTTTCTGACAGATTTATAGCATGTAGATGATTACCTCAAGGTAGGTCCTAGACAGATTTTATAGGTTTTTTTTAAGCACTTCACCCAGTGTAAGTGCCGTGGTCACCACATGTAACGTACTGCCTTGAGCTTTTGATCAGGTAATTAAATGCTTAAAGGGAATGGAAACCGATGCATTGCTTCCTTTTCAGTCATGCAGGACTGACATTCTGTGTGTATCTGGTGATTTACAGTGCAAGTGACATGCCCCTTGCATTGAAAGGCATCTTGATTTATGGCGATGCTCACAGAACACTCCTTTGGAGAGCTTTAAGCCTGAAATCTGGACCTATAGACTGCATGAGGCAGATTCCAGTTACAAGGTCAACCCCCACCCCCTTCAGTTTCTGTTACAGGACATACTTATTAAAAACATCAGATTTCCAGAGGATTAAATACAAATTACATTCTGTCTCAGGTGCATTGTACTACGCATGTATGAGAAAAAATAAGATTGTTAACATTATTAACTTCACTAGTTTTTACAGAACTTTGAGTACTCTTGCAGTATCAAGATCTTAAGAATTTTAGACTGCAGGTGCAACAACTAATGGACTGGTGTAGAGCCAACAGCCTATCTCTGAACATGGATAAAATTAAACAGATGGTTGTGGACGTTAAGAGATTCCAGAGTAACAATTCTCTGCTGAGCATTGATGGCTCCTATGTGGAGATCTTAAAGAACACTAAATTCCTTAATGTCCACCTGGTGGAAAAACTCTACCGGTCCCTCAAAACCAGTTCCATGGTAAAAAAGGCTCAGCAGCGGCTCTACTTCCTGAGGAAGCTGAGGAAAGCCCATCTCCCTCTACTCATCCTCACCAAGTTTTACAGAGGGACTACTGAGAGGGTCCTGTGCAGCTGCATCACTGCCTGTTTTGGAAATTGCACCATATCAGATCGCAAGGACCTGCAGCGAGTAGAGAGGACAGCTGAGAAGATCATCAGGGTCTCTCCTCCCGCCATAAAGAACATTTACACCACATGCTGCACGTGCAAGGCCGCCAACATTCTGAGTGACCCTACACACCCACCACACAATCTGTTCACTCTATTGCCATCTGACAAAAGGTACCAGAGCATCTAGGCCTACACGGCCAGACTGTCTAACACTTTTTTTCACCAAGCCATAAGACTCCTTAATTCTCGGGGGCTGGACTGATCTTTCACACACACCAACACCACAATGCTACACTTCAATAATTATCGTAGATAGCATTCCAACCATGTATTCTGCACAAAACTTTGTGTAGTCAGTGCTGCAATCTGCTATCTTGTGTTATTTTTACATCTTGTTGTTTTCACCAGTTCTGTTGTTTGCACACCACCAGCTGCAGAATAGATTTACCCTGTTTAATGATAAAATGCAAATGGTATATTTAATAGTGTACTACTGTAAATATTCCACTGCACCCTGCATAGCAAATAGCATCTTGTTTTGAAGGTACAACAGAATTAATAAACGCTCAGTAATTTAATGTGTTTCATGAGTAGCTGTTCTTAACCAAAAAAAAAGCAAAAATGTTTTGCTAAGCTCTAAAAACATGGAAGATCCCAGAAGAAAAAAACCCGCTACACAAATAATCAGACAGTCAGGACACAGTTAAAATTATAATCTTAAGTCTGTAACCTTATGTGCAATGTAGAAACACAAACACTTCTCGACTGAAACCCACGGGAAATTCTCAGCAGGAGCCCACAACCTGGATTAGAGTGCATCTTCCTTCCTGGCTGTGAACCTTACTGTCGAACACACGCCTTTTCATCCATGTGCAGGATCGTCTGCCACTGTGTGTAATCACTTCAGACAGCTTCCTCTAGAGCCCCTATAAGGCTGACATACACTTATTGCTAAGGTATCACTCTTGTTCTTCTGATTCTGGTGTATCTATTAGAAAAATGGTGGCAAATAAATGTTACCCCTTGCACCCTAAAGGTGTGTCATCACTAATACTTTTCAGGCTACATTTTGGTCCACATATCGTATTTAAGTAATGATTCTGGCAGTGTTTTTGGTCTATTTTGGAGTAACCTGTTTTTATCCGATTTACCGCTGCCTAGTCTGGAGCAGGGCTGAAAGACTTACCTTACTGAGAGATGAAAGCATCCCCCCCACACACACACACTTTTGCCACAGCCTCTCCCTTAATACAAGAATTCAAAGTTAATTTATTCTTTAAAGACTTCAGATGAAACGTGACACCACCTTTCATTTTGTATATTAGGAACATTTGTCATAATAACAAATGTTTTCACATAGTTTTGTACCAGTGGTGAAATTCAGAGCAAGCAGGATGCCACACAAACCGCACGGGTGAGGCAGTCACTATGGGAGACATTCTCACACACTCATCCCTGCACGTACTGTAGTTATCAACAGAAGCATAACACACTGATATCACCTTAGACCATGGAGGACAGAGGTAAACAAGTCCGGGAATCTTAGCTCCTGCAATGATTACAGTAGTCATATTATTATTATTATTATTATTATTATTATTATTGCTGTTGTTGTTGCTGCTGAGCTGATACATGTATCCACAGATACATGTACAGTTAGTTTAAACCCATTTGTACAGCTGGAGTTCCTGTCTTAAGACTATGACTGTAGGCTACACCTGAGGCCATTTATAGCCTTAACCACCATGCTGCCTGCTAGACAAGACAGTAAGGCACCTTAGGACACAGATGGGCCTTTGGGCAACTCATTGATAATACCAAAGAAGTTCAACAAGAGTTATTACTGGAAAAATCAATACCAGATCCAGATCCTTGTTTCCCTGTGTTGTTGTGGTGCATACTGTTGCTTCATGCCATATTTTGTTCCTCTGTCAGTAGAACCCCCAGGTGTTTTCTTTATGTATTTGTTTCATAGCACTGTCTTCTTGTGCTAAAAAATAGCCCGTGCCTAAGCCAAATGTCTGGAGCTTCACACCTCGCCAAGTGCAGAAGACGGGCTTTGTGCAGCAGCCTGCACTCCACTGAGCGTCATCAGCAGATGAAGCTCATGCTTCGCTGAACCAGTCTGCTTTTCCCTTTAGGCTTATTGGAAATGTCCTTCAAGAGCAGTCCTCATCAGCATGTACAATTAGCATTCAGGCATAGTGAGTTATATGTCTGTGTCAGGACCACCCCCCTCCAAATTTACATTGCTTTGGTCATTTCCATGTGTCTCTTAAATTATCTCTACCTGTTCATCTCAGACCCCCCCCCCCCACATGGTGTTTAAAAGGTGAAATCACACCTGCTGTAGCTGAAAAGACACCACACACTTCAATGTAATCAACCCACAAAATTTTGCTTGGCCAAGTAATATTTAAATATCTCTTTTAAAAAATGTTCTGCTCAATCAATTCAGCACTTCATTGATGACTGTCAGATGGTACAGGTTGGAGTGAACCTGTAGTTTTAATGTAAACACATTTGAATGCATGATATCATCAGTGATGCTCCTGTCCTTGTCTTCAGGTTCTATGTGCCTCTCATGTTCAAGATCAAAGCTGTGACCCAACTATAGATAACACCACTGTCCTCCATCTGACAAATTGTAACTGACTAATCTGTAAAAACAACTCGGGAAGCTGGGGGAGGGGTTTAGAAATTCAGGTTTTGTGAAGTGTCTAGAGTCTTACTGAGCAAGAAAAAGTTGTCTTGGAACGTACAGGTGAATCACAGAGAAAGTATATTTTGCATGCAACACTTAGACGATAAAAGCACAGGCACTTATTAACTGGTCTTGATTCACTCCCATGTAGGTGGGTCTAAAACCAGCCTCAGCCATGTGTCCGTGTCCTCCCTACATTTATCGGACCTTCTTTTGGTTTCCTCCCACAGACACACACCTCAAGAGAACTCAAGATATGTAGCTCAGATAAATTAACTTGACACTTTCTTCAACATGAGCATCTTAGCATCGGTGCATGCCCTATCACATATCAGTGCTGACGCCAAAATGATTGCACATCTATACCTTTCTGTGAATCTCAAATGATGATAACTTTAGCAACCTGTGATGCAAGGAGGGGTCTGTCTGTTTGGTCCCTAGCTGGCAGCTGGCAAGGGTTTCTGGCTCTGTAGCTAGTATGCTGCTGTGGTTGCCACTGGACCTCGGATGCTGTGCAGGGTATGCTGCCATGCCTGTCTATCGGTGGCTCAGATCCTGGCATCATTTATGTTTAGATGGCAGTTTTCAGGTATTCTTCTATGTGCTTAAAACCAGGTTTTCTTTGGGGCTGTTGTCTGGATCCTCCACTGTCTTGGTAGCTGTCGCCAGAGGAGTTGGTATGGTAATCTGGTGGTGCTCATGCGTCAAACGTGGCCAAACCACTGTAGTCACCACTTTTGAACAAGTTCCTTGATGGTTTCCTGATAGTCACACTTTTTTCAAATAACTTCATTTCGCACACAATCATGGATGGGAATCCCCAGGATTTGGTGCAAGCATCTCATTTGAAAAGCCTCTAACTTATTAAGATCAAGCTTATGGATTACCCACATCTCGGCTCTGTAAAGAAGAATTGGAATGATGAGACTTTGAAAAAGGTGGATTTTGGTATTGTGTGAAATGGTCTGCTTTTTCCCATAAGCATCACTTAAGAGAGGCGAATGCTGCAGTTGCTTGTCCAATTCTGCTATAAATCTCCGCTGATGATGCCACCTTTTCCTCTTGGACCAATGACCCAAAGTACTTGAACTCTGACACCTGTTCTATCTGTACCCCCGACAGGTAGATGTTGATTCGCGACCCATCAGTTGTCATTACTTTTGTTTTCTCTGTGTGGATTTAGAGGCCATATGACTGCGAAGTAAGGGCAATGTCATGCAAGACTTTTGTGGCATGTGCATCAGAATCACCAAAAATAGCACCAACATAAAGTCAGTGGTAAACTTGTCCTCGTTAAACTGAACTCCACATCCCCCCACAAATACCTTTCTCATTATTGCATTGGCTACGATGTTAAAAAGCAAGGGGGAAGCCAAATCTCCTTGGCGAACTCCAGTTTGTATTGGAAAATTCGCTGATAGTTCATTTCAAATCCACACACAACTATTGCAGCCGTTGTAGGTGGCCTTGAAGAGTCTAATGACTTTTTGAGGTAGGTGCTCAGTCTCCAACGCTTTCCAAAGGGCAGGCCAGTGAATACAATCAAAGGCTGACTTGAAGTCTAGACTTACAGACTTCAAGGAGGGGTATTCCAGGTTTTTTGGCAGTATAGGTCTTTACTGTGCGACTTGTGCTCTAAAATATGGCACTAATCATTTGTTTACTGGACATTTGTTCACCAGAGGTGTTCCCTGTGTCTCAAGTTGTGGGTTCCATTAATTTAGCTTGATGTCTATATGAACCTGAACAGAAAATTGAGTTTTTTTTACCATGATTTGAAGAGCCACTCAGATAATTCCTTTACTCAGAGTCAAAGCTGTCTCACATGGAAGAACAGTAAGTATACAGTATGTAAGGCCTACATACATGTATTATTGATACACAGCTGAAATTCGATTCAATTCAACTTATTTTTATATAACACCTTTCATAACAAGTTGCCTCAGAGTGCTTCACATGAAGAAATTACAGATATTATGGAATTAACAGTGGGTGCATGATTGAAGCTAAAGATAAAGCCAGACAACAATGGAGGAGAGGAAACAAAAAATGATGTGAAGACAAAAAAGCAGTGGGGGCCAAAGTTCACCTGGCTGCCCAGCCCCCCCAGGTATACTAATATTACAGAATTACAAAGTTAATAATTGAGACTATGAATGTAAATAGCACTATAGAGTCCTTCTGTGCTTCAGGTATAGAAGCAGCTCTGTAGGCCTGTAACAAGGCATTCCACTCAGATGGTGCCCAATTGAGCACCAGGTACACTTATAGGTACAGAAGGATTGCATAGAGGGGTTAGCGTATAATACAAAAACTGGCAGTACCATAACAAAATATCACAGGTACATTGGCACGAACAGCAGTGCCAGAAGCATTAATTACAGTGAGCTATGGACACTGTTGTGCAAAAGCTAAATCACAGAAGTAGGTCTTCCGTTGGAATTTAAGGACTGAGACCAATTTTGCATACTGTACATAACCAGGCAGACCATTTCATAGACTAGAGGCCCTATAACTAAAAGCTCAAGCACCAGTACTTCTATACACTTGTGTAACGGAAAGAAGGCCTGCATTCTGATATCACTGAGATGATTTGGGGTATGTATTAATCTAATTAAAATCAATTCCATTATCTTTGAGTGCCTTATATGTTAAAAGGAGACCTTGGAAATCAGTCCTGTAGACAACAGAAAGCCAGTGCAGTGAGGATAGTATGGGACTTATATTGACATACTTTCTGCTGTCAGCAATAATTCTACCAGGCTGCATTTTGAATGCGTTGTAAAGTATTTAGTGTGCAGATTGTACTTCCAGAGAGTAAAGTATTGCTGTAAAATAACCAAGTGTAAACATGAGCATGCACAATTATCTTCTGTAGTAAGAAAATACCAGAGCCTAACAATATTTCTTAGCTGCAGGCACGCACCTGTGAAAATGCATTAATATGAGAGCCAAAGGACAGGTTTGAGCATAAATTACGCGACGACTGGTAATGGAGAAACACATGTTGGCAGTGGTATCAAAAGCAGCACTAAGATCTAACAGAAAGAGAGCTGTCATGTTCCCTGAATCAAATGAAATCATAATATCATTCCTGCACAAGTCAGATTAACTGTTGGCTTCTAAGTGAACTTGCTGCAACTATTTTTTTTTTCAGAATCTTGGCAAGAAAAGGGACACTTGGAATAGATCTATAATTAGTGATTACCTCTGGGTCCAACAATCCTAACGACTGCAATTTTAAACGATCCAGGTACAATACCTAAGGTTTGTGTTCATTAGGTTTGGAAAAGGTCGTACTAAAATTTGTAGTGAATCTTTAAGCAGCTGCATTGGAATGGGGTCTAGCAGACGGATGGTGAACTTTGTCTTAAGGTGTATGACGTCAGTTTGTGAAAACTTACTAAGAGGACACAAATATTTCTGGTTTTGCTTGAACGGGGTGCAGTGGAGCACCGTTTGAGTCTAGCAGCTGATTTTACCGTTAAAGAAGGTAAAAAGAAATGATCATTAATAATACTGGAAGGCATTCTTGATTCACCGTAAGAAGTTAAAGTAGTTAAAGTTTTCAATAGGAAATAAGGGGGTTATTTCTGTTGTTTTCAATAAGTTTAGAATAGTATCTGAATGCACATTGAATGTGCACTTTCCTGTACTGTCTCAGGCTGTTGGACTACACCAGTTGAAATACCTTCACTATGGACTTCCACTTGCACTCCAGTTTACGGCATTCCTGTTTCCAGCTCCATGTATATTCATTGAACCATGGAGAGCAACTGTTGGTTCTAACTAATTTAGTTTTCATCGGCGCTACCTTATTTGGCATAAGACTGAGCGCTGTATTAAAGTTATATATAATTTCAGTAATATGTGCACTGTCAGTGAAAATTTTGTTCTGTATAGTATCTGTAATTTTTTTTCATTTTATCTCTGTTCAAATGGCCAGTCATAACAATATTTTCTTTCATGTGCGGAGGAGAAAGTTTATTCTCAAAAGTGATTAAGAAATTATCAAAGCAGAAATTACTTAATCGATGCACTATTAAATGAAATATCAATACCATGGGTTATAATCAGATCTGAAGTGTATGTGGGTTGGTTCTGATCGGTGCTGAGCACAACCAACTCTATCAGTAGGAATACAAAACTCTTGCAGAATGCATCAGTCTCTGTGTATATTAAATGTATATTAAAGTTACTTAGAACTAAAATTTTTTTATCAAACTAAACAATCAGATTGGACAGAAAATCACCAAACTCATTAATAAAAGATGCCTGTGGTCTTGGAGGTCTACAAACTGTAAGTACACAGGTGAATCTGATGCAATATTAAGCAGCATAGCTGCAAATGACAAAAACTCACCAACTGTTTTTGTCTCAATTTCAACTCATCAAAGATGGCAGCCAGGCCACCTCTATGTCCTGAACCGTAGGCCTTATGTAGGTATGTGAAACCATTAGGAGAGCCTTCAACTAGATGGACAGTGTCACAGGGCTTAAGCCAAGTTTTTGTGAGTATACAGATATCTGAGTTGGTATCCAGCCTAATATCACAAATCAGAACTGCTTTGTTGCCTAGTGAGTGATGAATTTTTATAACTGTTTCACATTTTGTTTATCTAGTTTTTTAGTAGAACTTGAAGTAAGTTGTGGGCATGGGAGCTCCTAGATGGACAACTGACTACAGGTCTAGATGTAATAATTGTAGCTAAAGTACCTCTGTTATGAGGTAGACCTAGTTCTGGGTAGTTGTGTACTTTAGAGGATGTCCCAAGTGACCCTGGGTTGGCAAAAGAAATACACCAAGAGTGGGAAAATAACCAGCTTGCAATTTAGGATTGCAGGACTGAGGCCTGGGTGATGCTCTAAATAGTCACTTTGGCAATTTTGCTACCATGTTTTAGGAAAGCATATATGATACTCTCCAGTTAGGATGAACACCATATTGTTTATAAAAACCAGGCTGTTTCTCTTGCGTTGGGAGAACAGTCTACACTGTACATGGTGCAGGATGCACACAAAACACAAGACATTGTTTTAACTTATTTTACGATGCTGGGGAGCTGGTGTGTCCAAAAAGTGAAACTGAAGGAGCTGGAGTTCATTGTCAGTAATCAAACAATAGCCCATTGACGGAGTGAAAAAATTGTAGGTTTTATCATACTTTAAAAATACACTCTGAAATCAATACAGTTCTTGAACACAAACTAACACCTAATACACATAGTAGATTTATAAATGGTGTAGATGGTGTAGATATTTGCTTAAGCAAAGCTAACAAAGACTAGCAGCAAGTACAAACAGCGTTCATGATGTCACCAGAAAGTTTGAAAGCACTATTTTCTGAAAATGAAGAAAATCAGGACCCTGTTCTTTAAAATCTTGACAGTAATTAACTCAAAATCAGTCTTAATTACTCCTCTACTTAATCATACAATATAAACACTGTAGTGTAGATAGTCACTGAAGCCATAAATAAATACACAGTTAATACTCTAATAACAAACTTCGCAAAAAAAGACTTCCACAAAATTATATTCACTTCAAATGCTTTGCCACTGAATGTAAAGGTACTATATTTTAGACCAGTTTTAGTCATTTTAGACACCATTAACTGTTTCATCAATGGGTCGGATCACTAAATTGTCTAGCACCTATTCTATACCACCCACAATTTTCCTTTCCATTCTTTCTGCATCCAATTATAATTCACATGACAGTGATGGTTAATGGAGCGAAATGCCGACCTGGCCACAATTCTCTGATTAGCCCATGTTTTCAGCACCAGCACCACTGTCTCCTGTATACTGTCTCCCAATAATGGCAGCACATGGGACCATTAGAGCCTAGTAAAGCCCCGAGCCCTGCAAGCTGACATTAATGTAACCCCTTCTCTTGAGCCAGGTGATCAATGCAGTCTTGTGCAAATATCATCATTCATTAATTTATTTGCTGGTCACAGCACTAAAACACGCTTACCACATGCCTGACCATGACTGTGGATTTGCTCTAATAAAACACCAGGCACCAGCAGGCAGTAAGAGACAAATCTAAACACAGTCATGCACAATCCAAGGACAACAACGCAGATGTCGTGGTATAAACAGCAAGACTCTGAAGTTGAATAGCCCTGTAACTCTGACCTGGTGTCTTGGTTGCACATTTTTTGTCACACATTTGTGTGTGTGTGTGTGTGTGTGTGTGTGTGTGTGTGTGTGTGTGTGTGTGTGTGTGTGTGTGTGTGTGTGTGTTTGTGCGTGCGTGTCTATGTAAGTTGGCAAGCTTAATTTAACAACAATTTAGTAGTTTTATGTTGGTCCGCACTGATGCCTTTTGGACCCAAAATTTCACTCTTGGTGTTAAATTAACACTGCCAGCTTTGCTGTGACAGTTGGAGGAAACAGGGTCTTCCCTGATCATGGTGCCTTTTGCTTTGAATGCTCTTGGTATGTCCTGTGACTGATTGCTTCTCCGGCCCATCTCAGCAGCAGAAAATGTCATCTTTAAATTGTCTCACAGCTTCTCTAGCCTTGGGGGGGAGGGGAACTCTATTGTAACGATTCAGCCCTAGCAGCTCAGAAGGTGTTAGGTGCTGTTTCAGTGTTGAAACAGTATTGCTGTATCTCATCATTTGTACCTAATGCGATTGCAAAATGCAGGCACAGGTGTTGCTCAACAGCAAAGCTTTTGATTGGAGTATTGTTGCCAGTAGAATGTCTTTTCTCAGCTGTTTAATAGTGCAAAATTATATTTTTTCCATGTATCTGATATCTAACACAAGATGCTATTTTGAGAGCTGAAAGTAATATGTTGTATAGAGGTTATAAGTTCTCAGCTATTTCATCTCTGGCTCTTATGTTAAAGTCCAGAATGTTACCTGTAACACTTATTATAGTAGGTTAAGCTGCATATCTGACTCAGACATTCCTTGCAAATTTTGAAATTATACTGAAACTGTAGCTCAGTTTCTCAAACATTTACACACAAAGCACAGCAACGGTTATCTCAGAGGTCTGTTTTATGCTTTGACAGATAACTGAAAAGTTTAGCCAGTTGGGTTTGAGCAGGTGTGGCATGAGTGAGACCAATTATTAATTATAGTTTGGCATTTGAGGGCCAGTATTTTCTATGTAAAGAAATAAGGTTGGATTATGAAAATTGTGATAAATTATGAAATGTTATGTGTACAGTTGTGCAAGTATGTGATTTACAGTTCCAGTTTGAGTGAACACAAAGGAATTGTGATTACGTTTTTGCAGATACACTCTTTGTTGCCAACACACAAGCTTCAAGTTTTCACCATAGTTTCAGTCTTAGTATGTAAACATTTGAGGAAAACTGTAATAAGACAATAAACCAGGTCTTATGCAATAAATCTTATCCAATAAGATATTAAGAAGGGCTTGTTTCAAAGTTAATAGCCATTATTACAGCTCAAATAACAGTGTTTTTTCTTAAAGTGAGAAAAAGCACACCAAAGAGACATAAGAACTTTATCTCAACTGTCATATTGCAGGTATATCAGCATTGGTATAGCTACAACAGGTCCAAAGGTGGCATCTGTGATTTCCCACAGTTGGCAGCGATCATGTCCCTCTAACTGTTCATACCATACCAGCAGACAGCGTTTCAGTTACTCACGCGTGATTGGCTGTTACCTGGGCAACGCTTAATTCTGTGTCTATATAGGCTTGCAGAAAGTGATTCTCATAGGTCAGCTTTTACAAAAGTGTACTTCTGTGTGGGGTTTTTGTGTAGATTTTGGTTGGTGGGTAGAAGAACCTGTAAATTTAACTGAAGTTTTTTTATATGGTGTGGTTTTTTTCTTTTTTCTTTTTTTTTTTTGTAATTTCCTCACACAAATTACTGTAATATAATTAGAAAGCATATGGTTTCAAAGCTGGAAAGTTAGTTTCCAGATTCGTAACAGAAAATTAGTTCTTGTGAATAATTAATGCTGTAATTTGCATTGTAAAATTAAGGAATCTTTTTTATTTACTGGTGACTGAAATGAGACTGGGACATATTTAATAAAAAATGTTCAGGACAAAGTGCTGCACGCAATCAGTGAGAGAAGAATCAAATTATGAAAACTGGTATGCATATTGAAAGTTAGCTGGTGTACACATGAAAGCTGGAGTAAGATCAGTTTTGTAGTATTCATCAGCTATGTACTGGCCTCCAGCAGCTGTTTATGTAGCACAAGGGTTGTTAATCTTTTAAACCTAAAGACCCAAATGAAAAAAAAAAAGTTACCATTTTAGGACACAATAACATAAAATGTCTATTTTTATGAATTACTTTAGCAACCCCTCACAAAGAAGATCCATAATTAGCAACCCAACCAATTCAGGGTCACGGGCAGCATGGAGCCCATCCCAGGATGTACAGGGTGCAGGGCAGGGGACATCCCGGGCGACAAAATCCATAAATTGATTTGTTGAATATCTTCAAACGAAAGTGTCATTCTGTGGTCATAGCAAACAAAAGGTTTGTACTGAGTTTTGGCTGATTGTTTAATTTCCTCTAACAATTTGTTAATCCACAAAAATACTTCCTTATGAAATGTCCTTTTGTGCAGAAAACTGCAGTTAGAGAGTTCAAGCAAGAAGAATCCTTCACCTTGGGCATACCAATATGTTTTATGACCTACAGTTTGACCTTTTCCTGTTCCCAGCAACCCTGTGCAGAGCATTCTTTTATTCTTTTAAATCAGATTAGAGGAAAGGGTATCCACCAGATGTCTTTGTCATACAGTCATTCAGAAAAAAAAGCATTTATTTGGAAATTCAGAACTTTCAGAGCAGATAAGATAAAGTATCGGATGAGCTAACCTACGACTTACAGTTGGAGTACACTCATGCATTCACTGGGAGAGCTTTCAAATTCCATGCCCCTACGACTCTGAAGGTGTAACGTAACAGCTTTATTCACAGAACAACCATGGCCCTGTCATCAGAAATTATATACAGTAAAATCTGAGTGGAGTGACCATCCTGTTCACCAACTGTTCCAGCAACAATTTGATTGCATAAACTGCCATTACATGAAATGCACTCTGTCTTGAGCGACGTCTTGTGATACAAAACCAGCAACCTTCAAAACATGACTCGCAGTTGGTCGTTTAGTCCTGCAGAGTAGCCCACCCCAGTACATAGGCTACCTACAAAGAGAAAATGCACCAGAACTGCCTCCATGAACAAGAGAAGGCTTCCAGCACTGTTACTGAGTTTGCTGACACTCTTTTATGACATAAATTCCTTTATTCATTGAGTTAAAAAGTTACCCTTGGCCTCTGCAACTCCATTAGCACATTACACGCCCAGTTTGACTTCAGGGAGAATGCTTCATGCGTGCCTCTCAGCAGAGAGGTAAAAAGGAGGCTTGGGAGTGTTGTGGTTAGCATCGGAATTGTAAACAAAAGGCAATGATCTGGCTATGTGTTTTTTGAAGTTCTAATTGGAAATGGTGTTGAAAATGGTTAACAGAGGCGAGATTTGAGAAAAGAAAAAGAAAATTGAACCGGTTCTATGTCCATATTTTACTGAATGGAGAAAAATGCATTTGAAGGTTTTTCAAAACACCACCAGTGCTGTAACAAAGTTAAACAGAACATAAAATGCCTTTAATACTTCTTTAGAGGAGTGCATGAGTTATACCTGAAAGTAGAAAGAAATTGAAAAAATGGAGCAGAGACAAAAAGACTGAAGGCCATAATACCCTTTAAATTAAACTCTTTAAACAAGTCCAGGTAACCACAGAGTTACTGTTCGGTTGTGTAGTAGGGAAAGGGAGGACCGTACCGAGACAGACAGGGAAGAAAGGGTAAGATAATACTCTCATCTGTAACCAAGATGGACAATTAAGATGACTATGTAAATACATGGAGTAAATTATTACCTGATTTTTGACTGCCCAGCATTATAATTAATTGAGTTCTAGCAGACTTTATTCAAAGGAAAATACAATTTTTGATGATGGATTTGGGAATGATTGTTGGGATACATTGTAATACATACAAAATTTGTAAGATGTTCATTTTAATAAGGTATCTTGGAGAAGCATTTGAAATTGATAAAAACAGACTGATAGGCAAAACCCACTTTAATCCTATCTAACAAGGAGATTTTTTCATCAGGTCAGACGAGGACATACTAAGCCTTACACTCAGATAATTACAACAAATTCTAACAGTTTTAAAGGGAGTCTATTTTAGAAAACAATCTTTGTCACCAAGGTTTATAGGAAAGGGTTCACTTTTATTCCGTTTGAGATTAAAACCAGAACTAAAATTTTCCATGGAAGAGAGTAGTAGAGAAAGGCCAGACAGAGTCAGTGTAAAAATAATTCTAATGTATGGTAGGGTTAGTTGAGTCCTTTTTTGAGCATTACACTAGGCTGTTCACTAACATGGTTACTAATGGAAGAGATCTGTTAACAGGAATTTAGATATTGTATATTAAAGTTTGTTAAATATATAATGCATTCCTTATAGTCTCATTCATAAATCTTGTAGTTTTCATATGCTTTCATGCATTTTCCCCATTGTAAACAGACTAAAACTTTGAAATTTCAGCGTTCTTTTCATGCCATTAAGATTTCACTGAATGTTTTTCTAATCAAATCATGCTACAAGTCTCTGTCTATTCATACAGTGATAAACAATGGCCATCCATCTATCCATTCATCCATCCACTTTACCACCTTATCCAATTCAGGGTCGCAGGAAGCCTGAAGCCCATCCCAGGAAGCACAGGGAGCAGGGCATGGTGCCAACCCATCGCAGAGCACATGCACAAATGCACTACGGGAAATTTAAAACTGTTAATTAACCTAACCTGCATATCTTTGGACCACAGAGGAAACCGGAGAACCCGAAAACTCACCAAGCACAGGGAAAACATGCAAACTCCACGCACACAGACCCGAGACGAGAGTCGGACCTGGAAATGCTAGACGACGTCACTTACCACCATGCCACAGATAAACAAAGTAAAAAAATAATAATAATAATGAAGTAAAAAATTAAGTAAAAAATACGAAGTTGTGGATAATTATGACATTATTATTTTCTTTTACTTCATCATACACTAGGCTTGTAATTCTACTTTTTCAAGGTAAGAGTTGAAGTACCGACTTTATGGTACCAAAAGTTTAGTACCCGGTGCAGTGGAAAGGTTCCCTTTTATAAGCTGTTAACAGTTGGGATGAATAGACTGCTGCTGGGGGGCTTACAGTTAATTTTTGATCTTTCCAAAAATGCAAACTTTTTATTAATTATTGTAATGTATTATATAATTTAAGTCCTTTAGCTGGGCAGTGCAGGCCAACACAGTCTGGTCTTCCTGAGCAGTCTGACCTCCCTCATTTAGTGCATTTAGACAGTGACAGTGACGCGCCCTTTATAGTCTGTTCGCCCTCCATATGGAGATAACAGCCCTCAGCAGTTACAGAGACTATCCAGCCACTGATACTGAGGTGTCACCTCTCAAGGGAGCCACATGAAGTGCAATCAGCCTTTGGAGTCCATGATGAGAATCCAGAGGCCTGTTCTTCACTCCAACCAAGCCTGTTTAAAGTCATGATGGTATTTCTGGGTCTTTGAATTTAAACCTACGTTACCTGTTTTTATCAAGGCTTCTTGCCCTAGGCATAGGCCAAGTATCATGGCTTCATTTGTCTGGGTGTTTTGATGCATTTTCTCTGATATAACTGAATAATTAACAGGCTGGGGAGCTGTGCCACTCATTGTGATGTTGTGTTGGACCTGGTCCATGTGGGTGCAAGCTTCAACACAGGTGCAGAAGACATCCATGTGGGATTACAGTAGCAATCTGTTTAAATATTCAGGGAGCTTCTGAAGTACCATAGCTGTTGAACCTGAGCCACTTGGCCATTATCTGCATCGCAGGGGCTGCTATGGTTGCTCTAAGGTTATGGATCCAATTGGCCCAGCTGCACAACTACAATGCTGAGGGTCATTTGCTGCCACCAGGGCACCATATGCACCCTCCCTTTATTACCAGGCCATTTTTTTATGGACTTCCCAAGGAGTACGGTAGCCCCAATGAGCACTGCGTTTGTCACAGAGAGATGTCACTGTACTTTGTTGATCTTGCTTTCACCAGCTTTCTGGAGCCAGATTGTGTGCTGGGTTTTGCTGCTGGTCTCCTCAGGAATATAACATCTGACACCACTCTGTCAGTGATGCTGCAATAAGCAAGGAGAGGGTTCATCATACATTTGTCATTTGGTACAATCTTTATTTATGTGACCGCCCATAAAAGGGCATTTGGTTTTACAATACAGCGTTAAGGGATTTGTTTGAGTGGTATTCATATTGGAAACATACTGGATCCCCAGGATTACTGGAGCTGTGATTTGTTGACTAGAAGGCCAACCTCCAGCATGATCTGCTGAAGAGTTAAAGAGATGTCAGTTGTGACAGCAGTGCATTAAGTATTAATGAATATATTTGCTTCTTTTTTACCAGTAATAATATCTATGTTACCAGCAATGTGTGAAATTAGGTATTGTATACAATGCGTAGGAAATCTATAGAATACCAAAAATGGGACATCAAAGTATGACATGTTTAATATATCACACATATATAACCAGCAAAGTATTAAATACTTCCGTTAGTGGCGTGTTTATTGTCATGTGGCAAGGCATGTGACTTTCAATGCTCACCTCAACTGGAGAGTATTGAGTACTTCCACCATTTGTACTTCAGTCTTTTGTGCAGCAGATTTCATGACTCTCTTTCATACTTTGCCTAAAGAGTATTTGTCGTTCTGTATAATGCCTAGGTATTATATACAATGCCTAGGGAAAGTCAGTCAGTCAGTTATCTTCTATACTGCTTCATCCTGTTAAGGGTTATGGGGAAGCCTGGAGCCCATCCCAGGACACATAGCTCACAGGGCAGGGGACACCCAGGGTGGGGTGCCAACCCACTGCAGGGTGCACACGCCCACACACTACAGGCAATTGAGATACACCAATCAACCTAAACTGTATTTTATACAATGCCTACCTTTCACACATTGCTGGTAACATCTACATAAATTTTACAGCAAAACCTGTGCAATTAAAACAACCCAACTTTAAGCGGCGGTTATCACTTATAAATAAACACAATGACTCATTTTTGCAGTACTACCGATCATGTAAAGCAATAAATTATTTAAATTATTCAAGTAATTTATAAAAGTAAAAACAATTTGTCTTTGTATTATAATTCTTATGAGGAATGTTGTTTAATAAATCTGTTTAGAAATATTTTAAATGAGCAGTGCTCAACAGTGGAACAAGAGGAATGAATTATAAAGACAGAAATTCATTTTTATGACAAATTACAGGCCTTCCTTGCACTCAGCAGGGTGATACATCTTCATCTTAGCATGAAGGGAATACTATAGTTACTACTATTCTTCTGCATACTGGGGAGGTTCATCTGGTGCAAAAGGTGAAACTGGTCTTTTCCACCTGGATGACTCTCAGTTCCCAAGCCTAAAACATGTGTTCCATGTGTTTCCACTGAAAAACAGCTGGTGCTCATCCTGGTGGGTCAACTGCCAACTGGCCCCAAAACCTTTCTAATATAGTTTGAAACCAGGAACTTTTGATGTGAATTGCTGAGGGGTGGGTCAAACTGCATTAACTAGTAAACAAAAGATAGTGAGATGTTTCAGTATGATTGCTGGATCACCCAGTGAGCAATACAGTTAAATTGTTTTATGAACTTAAATGACGTCTCGCAGCAGCCGAGTGGAATGGAAGGAAACAGGATAGAAGTGTAGAGTGTCAGATGTTGTGCTGACTTAACATGTGATTGAGTTCATGTTGAGAGAGTGAGAAAAGGGAATATAAAGAGGGAGGGGTTTATTGAATCATAGGTGACCATAAATTAAGCAATGTCACTAACATTATGAATCAAGCATGGACCTGAAGAGGCAGCTTAGCAGACCTGCTGAATGAAATGTGGAAGATGTCAGAGGAGGAGGGGGGAATGCTGGGTCAGGCGGGCAGAGATAAAGGAGGTCAAAGTCTGGAGAAGCTATGCAGGCTAAAACAAATGAATGTTCAGAGAATATTCACATCATATGCACTGTAATTCATTTATGGAAGCCATGTTTTTAATGTAAGTATGGTGGCTCAGAGTTGTGAGTTTGATTCTTGCCCTCACTCTGTGCATGTGTGCCTGTGTGTGTGTGTGTGTGTGTGTGTGTGAGTGAGTGAATCCAGAACATACTCAGACTTGCTTCCTCATTTCACATATGGCAAAATATCTGTGATCCTGCACTCAGTATTTAGTGCAGTCCCCCTCTCTTTAATTTACACACACACACACACACACACACACACACACACACACACACACACACACACACACACACACACACCACAAAAAAAA
>JABJVR010001022.1:0-19947 GCA_025773905.1 Chitala chitala
CCTGCCCCTCCCTATTTAGCGAGGACTTGACTTGCCTAAGTTCCTCCCAAACTTCGGAATGCATGCCCACAAAGCTGTATAGCAGCTTCCTTCTCAGTCCAGCACAGACTCACTGCCTTGACCTTAGATGACCTTTGAGCTACAAGTGTCGAAGCTGGGTTTGGGGCTTGGATAGCGAGTGACCGCACACACTGTACAGTAACGTCACATGTGTCCTTCTGCCTGGTTTGCAGTCTAAGATGGCTGTGTTGCGTAATCCCCAGACTGACTGGTAACAAGAAGACTGCTGGGATGTTAAATTGGAAGATGGGCAGGGGGTGTTCCACAGTCCAAATGGACATGCGTATGAGGCTGTCCTTTTTGCAGTGAGGTGACCTGCAGGGCGGCCAGGCATACAGTGCGTGTGTTTGTGTGTCACCTAACCAGCTGCTGTGTGTGGTGACCGGCAGTGCAGACGCACAGCGACCCACTCAGTAACTCCAGCTCCAGCAGCTCTGGGTGGAATGTTGTGTGCTGTGTAAAGCACGAGGTAATAAAAGCAGTACGCTAACTGGTATTGTATAAATTTTTTTTTTTAGGTTGCCAGGGGAATAAGTTCACAAGAATAATATTCGTCAGGGGACTTGCTCTCAAAGTAATGAGTGATTCTTTTCTGATGACTGAACATCGAGCTCTTCTCTGGTCATTCGTTTCTGTGGCGATTTAGCGAGGCTGAATGTGATTGGTCAGGCCTTTTCAGTCATGCTGGAAACACGCGTGCAGTCTTCACACGAGCACCTTGTCTGAATCCTCCTCTCTGTGAAATGGGTGAGCGTGCACAGGTGTGGCCGGGCCTCGGGTGGCACGAGACGTTTAATGGGGTCGCCGTGCCTTTAATGACACCTTTTCCTGGACCTGCTGCCTGCTGAGGCCATCTGGGGTGCTGCTCACTCCCCTCCGGTGTTCTCACGGTGAGGATAACCTTTGTCGTGGACAGTGCCGGTTTTCGCTTTGCGCTCTGCTGCGGCGAGGGGAGTGGCACACTCACGCTCTCTGGCAGCTCAAGGTCACCTGCTACCTGTATGTGTGTGTGTGTGTGTGGGGAGGAATTAACTTGGCTTGAGCTGCAGACTTACCACTCCGCTGCTTCACCCTTCGGTGACCACTTTTCATGGGAAAAACCACAGAACATCATGGTGAAATGCATTGTGGGGGAGCTGTGATGTTTCTGTATTACTACATCTCTCTGAGGTTGTCTTCATTTTACTGAGGAAGTTGGAGTAGAAAGAGAACATTACAGTATCACAGTGTTAAAAACATAAAAGGCCAGTTCATTTGTAATTATCACACTCTTACGTTTTGCTCTTTAACGTGTCACCTGTTACAGTCCTGCACAATGGTAAGTGTTTATCAAGGTCAGATGCCTGATTAACCAACAATAAACACAAATAAGGGGTCACATTGCTTCTTGGGGCGGGGGGGTCTGCGGAAAACAGGTTCTGGTTAAACCCAGCTGTTACTCCCGATTTTGCAGAAAGGAAAGCGGCTTCATGCGGCCTTCTGGTTGAAAAGCTGGAATGTCTTCTAGGTTCGTGCGTGTTTTTTTTGTCAGACAGTGATTGTTTTCCTCCATTCAGTCAGTGAACTTCGTGTAAGATGAACCCACACTTTGCGTTTTGCCCACAGTGTTACGGCTTCACCGCCGAGTAAGTGTGTTGGATGTCTGCTAATTCGATAACGGCCTGCTGCAAATTGCTTGCAAGCCTGCCATGTGACCAGGACTGGTGACCAGACACAGAGGTGACAGGCTGTCTGTTTGTGCACGGCTCAAAGGAAGATGCCCTTTGATCAGACACCTGCAACGTTTAAAGGCCCATGCACCCCATCCTGCAGCATGTGCACACGCCTGTTTGTGCTCCATGTGCTGCTCCTCTGACCCTCGGCTGTACAGGCCTGATCACATGGTATGGAGCCGGTACTCTGGGTCTGGGTGCAAGTTTAGCCCGTTCAGTGCTCAGTATGAGTGCAGGGTTTCTGCGTGGCTTTGCTAAACTCTTAATTACTGAATACAGGAACTGGGGTGGGCTGGGTTTGACTGTGCAACTCTGTTGTGCACAAACGTATCTGTCTTTTTCAACCAAATATGGTAATTCCACTGGAAACCGCACAGTCATGTGGAGGTGCAGTGTCCTTGTTCTGTTTTTAACAGGGTTATTCCACTGTGTAAACAGTTTTGCTGCTGTAATCTCTTCCCACCATTAGGCTGGTCAGAGAGAGTCTCGAGAAGTAAACCTTGTGCTCATCTTAGTCCTGGAACTGTGTTTGTGTGGTCTGGTGTCTCCTGCCTGCTGACATTGCAATGTTCACAGGCTGGGTTAAAGATCACTGGTGCATTTTTGTTTTTTCAATTGTTGAGTGAGTTAGAAGTGCCTGTAAAGATGTGTCGTCTCCCACCCCACGCTTTGTCTAGTGCTGTTGTCATTGTGCTGTTCCTTCCTTGTGGCTGTTGGATGTGTTTTAGCTGAGGTGCCACTGACCCAGTCTGCTGAGATGTCGTTTTAGACAGAGCTGCTCTGGCTCTTAGCTTTTAGCTGTCAGTACTGGTTGTTCTCATCACTCTGTCTGTTCTGCTTAGTTAAGTAAAATCCAAAAAACAAATGCTGAAATAGGCTTAGAGCATCGGAACTTTCAGAGTCATCTCTGCTCTTGAGCAAAGTATCCCAGCTGAATGTTTTTTGAACTTTGACCTGGCAGAGTCGAGGTCATAGATGCTACGTGACAGTGTGACCCTGCTGACTGGCCCCTGTGGCATTCCTGATATCTACATGTGCTGGTGGCTACAGGTTCTCTGTGGCTCCAACCAGATCCCTGTAGAGGTGGTTGGGCAGGCTGGCCCTCCTTTCTACTTAACCACCACCCACCTCCTTGTTCAGCTGCCCTCCGCTGATCCGCACCCCAACACGACCTGTTTGCAGCCTGGTGCCCCTGGGGTATCCTAATTACCAACCGCTGTACCCCTCCTTATCACCACATGCAGTTGCTCCTGCGGAAGCAACCTCCATGTAAATCTCACCGATAATTTATTACCATTGACGCCTTGACTGCTCTGGAACTGAGATTAAGGCGCTCTCAGGAGGGAAAGGTGAGGGAGGGGTTGTGGTGTGTCGTGTGGGGGTGGGTGCCTTTGGCGTGCAGTGTGATCTTTGAGGCATCCCTCATCCTACTCCCTATGTTTGGGTTCCAAGGACAATCCTGGCCCTTTTGGATTGGCTCAGGCCCAGAGGGTGGGGACAGATGTTGGCCCCACCCCTTGGAACTCTCCCACACCCCTCTGGTGCTGTGCCTTGATTGGTGCATGTGTTCTTGTCACTGGATTAACGGTTTAAAACACAGGAAGTAGGATTTGGTGAGGAAGAGGAGGTGGTGACTGGTTTTAGTGACAGGGATTCCACTGGTGCTGTGCGTCATGCCTATTCCTGTGCTGTCTGGCATGGCCATAACTGAAGAGAGGACTGAGGAATGTAAACACGTGACAGGCTCAAAGGAACGCTATGAGTGCTTTGTCTACAGCATCCTGGGCAGAATGGCCTTTTCAGCTCGGGGGAGGCTGATGCCACGAGCTCGAGGGCTGGTCCATGTTCCCACGGGAACCGCCACGCCCAGTGCTGTTTCTGCAGGTCTGGTCACCCTGCCGGCTTCAGTCACGTCCTTAAATGTGTTTGTGTGTTGCTGGTGCGGTTTGCTTATAGAAACTAATGAGGACGAGGTAACTGTAATTAGACCTTAGTATGGCATGGATGGAGGCCCCCCCCCAACAAAAGCGTTTGGTCAAAAAAATAAATTTTAATGCAGCTTTACCTTCATTCATTAATTTCTGCCCACGGTGTTCAGGTTTGTGAGGGTTTAAGCTAAGCCAAAGCGCTGATGATTTGAGCTGATATGAGGTAAGTGCAAGGGAGTCAGTATAGACTGGTGTTTACCTCATCAACCTGCCCCCTGCTCCCCACTGTGGAGAGCGACTGTCACACTGACACGATGGATGGAGGGCAGTGCTGGTGGGGGGGTGGTTTATAGTTCCAGCTGGTTGTCGGTGAGACAGACCTTGGGAATCCTTTGGCATGGTGTGTGTCTGCGTGTGTGTGTCGGGGGGGGTTACACTTCAGTATGCATGTTTTAATAAGGGTGTATTCACTTTATGGGGATTACTCTGTTTCTTAACTTTGTTTGATTCCTGACAGTCCTGTTGTTTACGACATCTGGATAAAGAATAGAGATCAATGTAATCTCTAATGCCCTCCCCCCACTTCCGAGGCAGTCCTACCCGCAGACAAATCCTGCAACTGTAAGTGTATACGGACTCCACATATAACATTTTCTCATCCTTACCTGTGTGAGCTCTGGGAGGTAAAGCCACGTAAATTGTAAGCGGGGGGGTGGTGTTCTTCTGGTGCTGATGCTGAGTCGTGAGGACTTGTGATGACCACAGTTGTTTCTCAGTGCACAGAAGGCCATAAAGCCGTCGAGAAGAGCGATGATGAGCACGCTTCGCATGGCCCGTCAAAACAGCGCTTCCTTTAATTAGCTCAGTCGATAACTTGATAACTAATTTTGACCTACGGTGGAAGAATGCAAGAAGAGCACGATTTTTAGCAATACAGACTAAACTTTGTCTACAGTGAGGTGGGGGGGGTAAACAAAAAGCATGTGTGACACAGTAAAAATAGTCCCCCCCCTCCCCCCCGGGCGCACCTGTAACTCCTGTTCTGCTCAGGTTCAAAGAGCTAAAAGCCTCTGTGGTTGATTAGGTGCCTCCATGTTTTCTGCTCCGACTCTGCCCCCTTCAGACTGTGGAATCGGTTTGCCTTGGCGAATACAACCTTAAGGCTAGGGCTGGGCGATATGGCAAAAAAATTGATCACGATTTTCCCATATCAAACGATATCGATTTTTTTATCACAATCTTTTTTTTTTTTTCCCCTGATACTGCCAGCTTGAAAGCATCTGGTATTGCAAAGTATTTGATATCTTGGAGCCGAGTTTCCAACTTCGTACGGCATTTATCATAAAGCTGTGGCATGGCAGTTTGCGAAAAGTATTTTCTGCCAGGGATTTCGTACCTCTGGTCCAGCACGTTAACTAAGTACCTAAATCCAATTCGTTCAACTGTTGACAGAGGCATCATGTCTTTCGCTAAACAAAAAGACATAGTGTATGTAATAGCTTTGTTCCTTTTCGAATGCTTCTCGTAAGGCGTAATTGCCGCAAAAGATGACACGATTGTTGTTGCGGTTTTGGTCATGTAATGCACGTGATCGAGTAAATATGCCCACGGCTGATCATCGTAATCGAACTGAATTTAATCACGATCACTAATCGTGATCGTATAATCGCCCAGCCCTACTTAAGGCTGCCTGTGTTTTAACAGCTGGTGAAAAGGAGAAATGTAGGTTTGACAAGGGAAGCGTTTACTTTTCAGTGGAATGTTGGGATGTTGTCAGTGTCCATGCCGGGGGGTGTAAACCCTTCAGGTGGAGCGTCTTTTTGGGGGTGTCATGGATTAATACGGTTTGGAAAGGAGTGTGTGAAGCCACCTCACTGTGAATCTAGGGCAGGCAAAGTGTAATGAGCCCTGCGGGACGAGAGACACTTCTGCAGCTCTCCCGCGGGTGGGGGGTGCTTCAGCGCTGATGGCCACCGTCCGCATCCCTGCACCTGGGGACGACCTTGACAGGAGTGGTGCGTCAGCAGTTTCTTTGGGGGTGTGGGGGGGGGGGGGTATTGGAGGTCATACCGACAATGTCGACATGAGCTGAGCCCAGTTAGAGGAGGACAAGTTGAAATGAAGCCCGTTTTTGATTCCATGCATGCAGATGGGCGAGATGGGGCGTGAACACTACAACCTGCCTAGAAATTTGATGTTTTACTGGCAGCGTGCCTCTCTTTCTCTTCCTGTCCATCTATCTCTGTCTCTTACGCCACGACTAACGAGGTAGAGGTGAACTGTGATGTCTGTTCTAACACCTCTAACAGGACAGTAACTGGTTACCTGTGGATAAGGGAAGCCACCGATGGGCTTCTTCCTCTTGGCTGCTTTCTGACATTGTAAGACAGTGAGAAAGAACACTTACCATGTTTTTCAGATTAATTGAGATATGATAAATTATATTTTAGCCTGCTAAGCAACTAGAATGCCTGCTGGTGTCTGTGTTTCAAGGTTGGTACTTTATGAACTTTCACCTTGATCCGTTGGACGCTCTGTACGGGTGAAGTAACTTTGCTGTTAGTGGTCGCTGCTAGTTTCTGTGTCAGGTGCTTTCAGATAATGAGTACTCGGAGCACAAGACACGGGTGCCAAGAAGTGCCGACACAGAGCGAGAGGAGAAAAGCGTGCCTTTGGAGCCTCTCCCTGCTCCCCGGGGTGCCCGCCTGTTTGCCCGCTCCACCAGCACAGTCCACGCTGGCAGGTTCTGCTCTCAGAGCCTGGCCGTTGCTTTTCAGGAGTTGCATTTCAATGGCCACGTCCCCGGTCTGGCAGCAGGCCCCAGCGTGTGAAAAGAGTTTGGTTACACAAGCTTCTCCTGTCTCCCCGTGACATCGTCCACCAGGCACAGCACTGAAACTCTTGGGGAAATGCTGTAGAAACGTTTCAGGCTAATGGTTTGCATTGCATCTCCTGAACGACATGCCCCCCCTTTCCACAGTGGTTAATTTAAAATCATTGTTTGTTCTTTCCTGTCTGAAGCTCACAGTTGAATCAGTCCAAGATGAGAAGTTGTGAGAGGTACTTCCGTCTGCCTTGGCCCCGGACTGACGTGCTACCCTAGGCCCTCCTAATGGATTGCTGGCTTGCCTGAGTGGGCATTTCAGCTACACCATGCACTGAGTGCTTTCGCTAGAGATCAGCGTGCCACTGACGTGCGCTCAGTCTGCCCACTGAGCACGGCCTTTGGGGGGACACTGAGTGAGGAACAGTGTGTTCTGGCCAGGAGAACTCGCTCTGTTTGTAAACGAGCTCAGAACCATGGTCGAGGGCGTGCATCGGCTGTCGTCCTCAACAGCTTTCACGGAGTTTCGACCCTGCACGAAACTCCTTCTTTTTAATTTCTCCAGGATATATAGTCTGAAAATAAGCGCTGGGCACGCTGCCCACTCGCGTGGCGAGTCTGAATTGTTAATGGCACAGTGGGAAGAGGAGATGGTGTTAATCTGATGCTCCGCTAGGTGAAGGAGGTGCAGGCCTGGAACAGGGCTCCCTCCAGGCTGTTTTGAGGGTGGGCCGCTGGGGGGGTCGTGGTAAAGGGAAAGTCCCACGTGGGCCCATGACATTTACCCTGTGTTTGAAAACAGAATGGCTTGACCTTTGAGAAGGAAGGGACACTGAGTGCCGCGTGGCTGTGGTGGGGGGGGTGTCCTCAGAGATGAGGACAACCTTTTAGAATGTGCAAGATGCAAGACCCCCCAAGAACAACTACTGTGAAGACACAGCATCGTGCCTAATGATAGGGCTGGCATAGGCTGGCACTGGGGGGATGGAGAGGAGTCTCTGAAACATCACTAGTTGTGCTGTGCCCCCAGGCTTTAAGCTGCACATGTGTTCTTCCTCACCACTAGAGCGCAGTGCAGTGCTGACCTACTTCGGGGGACGTGCACACTGCTGGTGGCTCCTGGTGGCCCTGGCTCGTTTGTCTGTAGGATATCTGCTACTCCTTTGGACTTTGCAGTTAAGTCCATCGGTTTGGTTTGGCACCGTGCCTCGAACTGCGTGGGCCACGCCACTGGAGCGTCTTCGAGTGTTAAGGATGAGCTGAAGCCGCTTTCGGTGTTCCGATCGCCTCTGTGGAGATGTGAGGAGAACGCTGTCTCTTTGGTGAAGGCAGCCAGGAAACGGTTGAGTTCCCAAATGACCTGGTGTTGAGTGGCATCTGTGAATCCATACAGCTGTTTCACTGGTTACTCTCTTTGGCAGTAGTCCGTTGAGTTAAAAAAAAAAAAAAGGTTCAGGAGTTGAACTGGCTGAATGCCAAACCTAAGATTAATTAGTTTTTTTGGCGGGTGAAGCAAGGATAAAATTAATTAGGTCTGAATAAGAGATTTTAGCCCACAGTGGTTACAGGTGTGTGTGTGTGTGTGTTTCAGAACAGCTTTAGTGATCTCTGTGACCTGGAGAGAAATTCCCACTTGTACAGTAAGGTCTCGTAAACAACATGAAGGTCGGTCCCAATAACGGTGCTCTCTGGTCTAACAGTCAGGGTGCCAGTCAGCCAAACTGCGACCCTTTGTTGGGTACACATAAGACATGAAGGCTTTACACCTGAGTTTGTGTGTTTTAATGACCTTTGGAGGCTTCATAAGGGTTCTACTTTATATGGACTTACTTCATTAAGTGTCGTTTGACCTAAAAGAAGCAGCAAAGTAGGTGTTGTGGAACGTTAGACGTTCGGTCCTTACCACGGCCCTAAAAGTGTTTGAACATAGTCAGCCATTACCATAGCTGTGTAGAGTACAGGTTAACCTGGAGAAATGTCTTTGTTGTAGTGAGTGAAAAAGGGCTAAACCCAGATTTTACTGACCTTAATCAGTAGTTTATCCTTGTACAGTCATTCAGTGGCAACAGCAGATGACCTGGCATTTTTCCCTGTTGTGTGGACCATCTGTGTTGTTTCATCTTGGGTACACCAGAGCCAGTAAACGAGGGGGGAGGAGTCCCCACAGCTGAAGAACAGGCTTGCTGTGTTAACATTCTTCTCACACTTTCATACCTGGAGCTGTGCAGCTGAGCAATAGGCCAAGTTTTCACCGAGGCGCCCGAAGTGAGCAGTAGGCCATGTTTTCACCGAGGCGCCTGAGGTGAGCAGTAGACCGTGCTTTCACCGAGGTGAGCAGTATTCCATGTTTTCACTGAGGCGCCCGAGGTGAGCAGTAGGCCATGTTTTCACTGAGGCACCTGAGGTTAACGGTGAGCCCTCCTACATTTGTGCCACGCAGGTTGTCCGTGAGCGCCAGGAGCTCACCTGGTTGCGCCCTTGCATACTGGCTATGCGGCTCCACCGCAGGCTTCCCGATGCACCGCTGACTCCACTGAAATGCGAACTTGCAGAATGTAATGGCAAGCAGGTGGGACATGCACATGCAGAGGAGGATTCAGAGTGGAAATGACGTCTATTCGGCCTGTGATTAATGGGGCTGCGTGTCTCTCAGTGTACAGCTTTCAGCAAAGCCTAATGCTCTTCTCTGTCCCTCTCCATTTTTCAACTCCAGAGTTTATTACTTCTAGTGTAAGTTATTTATTTATTTATTTTTTACTTCTCGATTTAGTAGTAATCCATTAAGCAGCTATTTTAATGTTTACTGTCCACTGATCAGTGTCTGTGTGTGTGACATCACCTCATCTACCCGTAGGCGTGGCTTGGCGTGCTTCCAGGTTTAGAGAGGACAGTGAGGAAGGGGAAGTGGAGTGCGTGTGCGTGCCTGTGTGCGTGCCTGTGTGTGTGCGTGTGTGTGTGTGTGCGCGTGTGTGCCTGCAGGTGATCTTGATTGCTGATCACTAGCTGAAGTTCAGCTTGATGCTGGCTTTTCCGTGAGTTTTTGGGAGAAAATTTCAGACGAAAGCGGGGGCAGAATGTTCAACAGCAAGCGGTGTTGTGTGTGTGCGCGCGTGAGAGAGAGAGAAGTTTTATTAAAAATGTCGGAGTGCAGGAATGTGGCTGTGGGAGACGTGTTAGTGTTAATCAAACTGTTTGCGGTGCGGCGTTCGTCAGTGCCTCGCATGACTTTTAAGGCTATAATTCAAACATAAATATATTTTCCTCAATTAAACGACTAACGAGCCTTGCTCCTGTGTGACTGTTTTCTCATATTGTCATTAGGGTTACTTTGTTTCACAGGCATGTTTTGACGAACAGTAGAAAATCCTTGCTAAAGCTCCAGTGTGCCGTCAGGGTATTGTTGGGCTGCTGGTCTGTCCTCTGTGATCTGAGCGTAATCTGGGTGGAATTGCCGGGGTTTAGCGGATCAATTGGTTGCTGATTGTGTTTGAACAGCACCGCGGAGGCTGCCAGTTCTGACGTGTGCGGCGTGTGTTAGTGCAGGGAGATCCCAAGTCCCATCGGCGCTTAACGCAATTTCAATTTTTGGAACAAACGGGTGACCCATTAATTTAGAGCACCGCTGCTGAAAAGGCCTTGTCTGACCACGCGAACAATCGAGTGGAAATGAGCAAACGAATACGGATTGGCTGCTTCCAGTGTCAGCACGTTCTGCCTGTCACACAGCCATTACTAAAGTGGTGCTTTTTTTTTTTTTTTAATAAGCATCGTTTGTGTAGTGCAGGTGCACTGAAGTGTGACGCTTGTATCTCACAGAATAGCCCACCAGACTCACCAAGAAGGACCTTTAAGGTGTTGGAGGTAAGGGTGACGTTTGTCACCTCCCGAGTCCATGCTTGGTGGCTCGACTGGGAGGGAGAAGAGCGCGGATGAAAGCGCCGCACGGACCCGGTGTTAGTCTCGTTAAAGCTTAATCAATGTTTTTCCTTGACACGCTTTAATGTTTAGCCTATTATTAAACTTTTTACTTTTCAGCATGCACGGACAGCTCACACGGAAGATTTAATTAAAACGAGTTGGTGGTGGATATTTATTAATGTGTCAAAAGAGATCATATTTCTTAAGGACGATGTGTCAACATTAAAGACAAAAAAAAAAAATGCAAATATAAATGAATCACTTTCCTGTCACTTGCTTAGCGGCTGTACAGTGTGCCAACTGCTGCTTTAGCGACACCAAAACGGTAAGAAATCGCCAACCAGGTTAACTTTTATTTTCTCATATGAAAATACCATTAATAATTACTTGATAAAATGCACAATTACCAATCTTGTTCCTGCCATCCCAGGTAAGCGCAGCAGTGATGTATTTTTAATTCACAGCGAATTAAGACGTTGGGCCTTTATACGTTTTGTCCAATCAGATGGTGGTATGTTAATTATCCAGCTGTTCTGCTCAACTATTGGTTGATTTCCACAAATGGTTGGCACAGGAGTGGCTAGGAGCCAAACGCTCCATGGCTCAGTGAGTTTCACTTTATGCTTCGCTGGCATTGCCATAGATACGTGTAGCTTCCAATAGCTCCTTGTGACATAGGTTGTGCACAGCAGTGATGTTCCACAGCTTGGTACATGACAGTGATGTCACCCCTGGAGTCAGGGCAGAGATCAGTGACATTTCTGAACTAATCCTCCTCTCTGGGTTAGGTGCAGGTTATGGCGATGCTGCTCTGATCCCTGGTCAACTTCCTATTACAGTGAAGGGAATCGCCTGACTGTAGGACATAACGGAGCCGTTCCGAGTGTTTCTGAAACACTGCAGTTCAGTAAGCCTCATAAACACTGCAGGATGGAATAGAAAGGAGTCCCTAATGCTGAGGACACTGCTTGTATTCCCTCAGGAGAATTGGACTGTGTTGACAGGTGAAGTGCAAAACTGCAGGCCTGTCACTTTGGCGACACAGATCACGTGTAGTGACGTTGCCGTGTCTCTCCTCCCTGTCCAGTTCACCTTTGGATTTCCAGTGCAAAGTTGGCACTTTAGTCGCATCTTGAGTTTCAAAACAGGACTGTCGTCTGAAGCTGCCCGGAATAGATCTCACACACACACACGGTTTCTTATTTATTTCTAACCCGTAGACTCGTTATTGAACGGCCGAGGGAACTCAAGATGACAAATTACGATGAAGGCACGTGATGATGTTTGGCATGGCTTGCCTCCCCCTCCCCCCCCCCATCCATCTGCTCACAAACAGTGTCCCCCCACATGCAACACCACCTCCACAGTCAGAGGAGTCCCTGAAAATTCGTGTGGCACAGTTTTTTTTTCCTTCCTGTCAGCAGAGCAGAGCGCCGTCCTCAGGGAGCTCCTGAGAGCAGAGCAGAAACCATGTCCATATTTAGAGTGAGAGAGATGCAGGACGGCACCGCGACTTGCTGCGCACCCTGTAGCCGCTTGGTTGGGAGGCAGAGAGATGAAGGTGTGCCCTGAGACTGCTGCTGCTGGACCTTCTCATATGAGACCATGTAGGAGAACTTCTGCACACACTCTGCGTCCTAATTTTGGTTGACAGGTCTGTTGCTAAAGTGCACTTCCATGCATTCTCTCTCTCTCTCTCTCCCTCTCTCTCTCTTCCTCTCTCTCCCTCCCTCTCTCTTCCTCTCTCTTGCTCTCTCTGAGTGTGATCAGCGATGGGTACTTCACTGCCCTCTAGTGGTGGTGTACAACAGTCAACTTGACAATTAAGGTGAAAACAGGGTAGGGCCAGGAGTGGATGCTTTAACCCTTTTTCAGTCCTTTTGCTCTGGCCTGTCTGGTGGGTTCTGCTAAGGCTTCTTATCACTGCATTTGACCGGCACGTTGTTTCGTCCCTTCTTATGAGGGTTGGTTTGTCTCCTTTTGACTGCAGAAGCATCAGGGTGTGCATTCCTGACTGTGGTCTTGTGATTGGAGACCAAAGTAAGGTCTACTTCATTGATTGCGCTACCGAAGTCAGCAAAATAAGTTATTTAATCGTATTGCTCTCATCTTGCGAGAGCAGCACTCGGATAGATGCTGGTGTCTGAGTGTGACTTGGGTGGGTGCCACCTCGCTCGTGCCAGCCTCCATTCCTTGCCCAGCGCCCTTGAACTTGTATCCCCAGTGCAGTTATGCAGAGCCTCTTGTGGTAAACTCATATGTCGGATCAGATGGGCTGATGACAGGCGGGCGCTGACCTGCAGGACAGCCAGAAGCAAACGGGCCAAGGAGAGAATAGGAGGGTCACGAAGGCCTCGGGGCCCGGAACAGAATCGGGCAGTGCGGGGAAACAGGGAGGACAGGCGAGCGTCAGTTAAAGTGTGGGAAACGTAAACACAAAGCACTGTTGTACAAGCATGGCAGGGAGAATACACAGCAAAGGGTGTCACCAGTGCCAGAGGGGCACATGACAGGCGGCTGAATCAGGAAGTGAGGAAGATGAGCCCTGCGGGACAGCTGGACAGCAACGCACAGCAGTCAGTGAAATGTCCAGTCTTCAGCTCCTAAGATGGACAGTGACCAGGATTCCCCCCTCTGATTTTTCCCTTATGATTAATTGCTGATATGGTAAGTTAAAATAGGTGTGAAAATTTTACCCTTCTTAGTTTACTGGACTACGGCTGTGTCCACCCCATACCCCCCCCCCCAATCTTCCCATCCAGACCTTAAAACAAAGTCAGTGAATATGGACATGCCGGTCTACTGTGCAGTCCATCCAGGAATGCGAACATGGTACGTAACTACAAGCTTTTGCATAAGCCCTGGAAGATGCTGGGGGAAGAAGCGGACTGAGGTTGTCAGAATAAAGCCCAGCTACTGCACTTTAGTTGGCGTTTTTTTATGAGTGGCAGGTGACCTTTGGCCCAGGGTCTCTCAGAACGATCGGCTATCCTGCAGCTACTCCTGGAAGAAACCCTGTTGAAGTTTGGGGAAAAACTGAACACAGGATACCTTTATTATGGAGAATTTCAGGCTTTTGACCTGACTCGGTGATGTCTGTTTAGCTGTTTCACTGAGTCTGCAAAGCATGGACCCGTAGCAAAACTGTAGGTGCAAAATATTTAGCAGTAACCATATCTGTCAGAGTTTCTGTTGGCCCTTATATTGGCAGTCTTGTTTTACCAGGAATAGGTAAGGCTCCTGGTTAATCTACACAATACAGTGAAATTTTGTGGGTTGGGGGTTATTAGGCTGCCATGAGATTTAAGTTTAACTGGAGTTAGTTGAATTGTTATCAGTGCTTTTCTCAGTGTAGTCTGTCAGTCAGTTTAAAATTTCATAGTTGTCAGCAGATGAGAGGAACAGTTAACACAGCTACAGCACTGAACACAGCTACAGCACTGAACAGAGGGAGAGTAACGGGAAACGTTTTTGCTAATATCAGAAAAAGTTGGAAGAAGACAGGCGGTAAGAAAAAAGCCCTCCCTGGATAGTCAGTGCTCTGTTTGAATGGCCGGTTGTGTTTTTGCACGTGTGCTGGTAGAAGACTTTTAGTAGGGGTGCGCAGTAGGAGTTCAGGCCTACGTGTCGAAGAGAGGGGAAACAGCTGTGGAGCCAGCGAGCTGGGAGCAGAGGTCAGAGGTCATCGAATGACCCAAGACAGAATAAGAACAATCTGATATGTTAGGATGAGGAGTCAGTATCCCTTTGTAAAAGAAACGCCTGACGGACATTATAAATTGAAATCCAGCATCAACTATTAAGTAGCATTAAATTAGAAATAAAGCGTTTCCTTAAGATGGCATATATTGTTAGTCATTTGACAGAATATCTTATTCACAAGTAAGGAAAGAGTCCTAGGATATTCTTTTAGTCGTTTTTAATAAGGGAAATACTTCTTGTACCGCTTGCCTACCGGCAAGATATTTTATTTTTGGGTTTGACTGGATGCCGTTTTCCCTCATGCTTTGGACGGAGCAGGGTGTCAGTGCTAGCACTTTAAAGCATTTACTTTGTGTACGTTAAAGCAACGCAAAAATTGTGGGGAAGAAAATGGCATGCGGCCTCATTTTGCACAAAACTCCAAAAAGATTATCGACAAAATTACTCACATCTTTTCCAAGTTGTAAGAAAAAGTTGGATTTGAAGCCAGTGACCCTGCTTTCGTTTGTGTTTAATCTTACCTGTGACAAACTGCAGCTGGTGGCAACTTTAGAAGTGGAACATTCAGCCAGTTTAGACAGAACAAAGTTGGCCAACCTGTGTTTTGTGTGTGTGTGTGTGTGTGTGTGTGTTCTGCACCAAACAGAGAAACATCTGATGAGCATGCAGATTACAAGTCCATCTTCAGAGATCTTCATGCTCCTGTCTGTGCTGTACTCAGCGTTATGAAGAACTTTGAGGCCCATTGCAGTGTAGCTGCTGTAGCTCCTGGGGATGGTTGGAAACAAAACATTGAAGATTGCAGTGACGGATTGCCACAATGGTGTCGAAAGAACCCAAATAGATTCACACAGACCTCCAGACAAGAGGTACAGCAGTTTCAACTCACATTGTCCATCGTTATCTCAGTGAAATGGTAGGAGAACCGCACTGCTGATACAGAACTATCAAAAATCCTATCTGGAATTTGCCAGAACAAGCCTGAACAAGTGAAAATCCTTTGGGGAGAATTTACTGTGGACAGACTAGACCCAATTACAGGTGGTTTGTAAAGGACATTGCTATGGTTACGGAAAACAACATGAAACTTAAATTATGAAAAATAAGAGCATACCTACAAACATGGAGATTGCAGATGTTTTGGGGAATCTTGAAACTACATGACATCATGAAATTTGAGGATTACCAAAGTGTTTTGGACTGCAGTGTTGGACCCAGTATCAGAAGGTTAATAGTCATGGGCCTTTCAGCAACTTGAAAAGGAACCTCGAACTGGTTTCAGACCAAGTGCCGGCCTAATTAAGTGGCCAGCAATGATTCCCGATCTAACTCCAGGTGAACACCTGTGCAGAGATCTGAAAAGGGCAGTTTGGAGAAGAACCAGACCAGAAACATTTTACAAAAGTGTTCCAAAATTCCAGTAGAGAGGTGCAGAAAGCTAATTCATTGCCACAGGACATGCTACGTTGAAGCTGTCCTTTCCAAAGGATGAACTACCAGATATACAAGTGTAGGGTGCCAGTAATTTTGTCAACACTATTTCTGGAGTTCTGTGTCAAATAACATTTGGCTGCTTCCCATGTGTTTTTTTTTTTTTTTTTTTTTGTGTTTGTTACAGTATAAAAACAATAAAAATGTTAACATTTTTAATGTGAGTTTTTTCTGGATTAATTGGTGCATTTTCTAGAAGAAAGTTCAGAGATATCAATATTTTGTACAGAAATGTGAATCATGAGAAATATGGCAGTTGGGCTGTACAATGCTAGAAACCCTATGTAGGAATGCGGGGCCTGTCCCCTGTCAGACATTTAAAAGCAGGTTTGACTTTCTTTCCCTCGTCCCTTTTCTCACCGCTGATTTTACTGGCCCCACTGAGCCAGATGTTCCTGTAGGTGTAGGTGACCCCAGCAGAGCAATTAATCAGGTGCCACTCGGGAGGACGTGTGTGATGAACCAGTGTGAGACACAGTAAAAACAAGAGAAGCGGCTCTGGAGAAAGGAGTCTGTTCTTTAGCTCAGCCGATATGAGAGTAGCACACAGAACACAACACACCAGAGTCAACTGATTGTTTTGGTTCTAGGGTGGAACAAGGCGTGACATTAGAAGGATTTAGCTGCCTCTGTAGCGCCATTTTACAGTAGAAGGCATAGGGGGTCAGCAGATACCATGGTGGTGAAGTTGCACTCCGGACTCTTGCACTACTGGGCTGTCCTGTCTGTTTAGTGTTTCCGGAGCCCAACGTTACCTTGCCCATTCTCTGATTTAGGACTTGTCAGCTGTTGTTCCTTCAGATACTGTTAAAAGCTCGTGTGCTCTCACGTCTTAACAGGCCGTGGGCCGTGAAATGCCAGCGGTTTGAGTTAATTATCACACGCAGCTGGGCAAGTTGTATGAAGTAAGGCCCAATGATCCTGACGCGCGCAGCACGAGGCCTGGGTACGTTCTGGTGAAAAGCAGCACAGGGGACTGCGTCACTGCTGGGGGCGTGTCTTTGGGTGTATGGAGCTGGTGGTGCTTCAGCAGGTGGAAATGCTGAGGGGTGAGTGACGTGCAGACGTGCAGACGTACACCCTGCCAGAGGATGTGCCGCCGTCTCTGGCTCTCAGATGGACAGTCTGATGAAACTACGCTATGGGTCTTTCAGACGGCAAGCTGAAGCTAGCAGCTATGTTCCTGCTTGACTTATATGTAACCTGTTTTTCTGCTGGCATTTTTGTGCCAGTGTTTTCACTCGATGCATTGGCAGAGGACCAATTGGATTAGATGTTGAATCGGATTCCGTTACTGGCCTGCCTGGTAGAGGCAGTGGCAGAGGGTGAGGTTAGGGCGTCTCTCAGGAGCAAGCTGTACCCTCCTTGCATTTCAATGGTCCCACTCGAGTCTGCAGCATCCTTGGGGTACCCATCTCTCCCCAAAAGGTGCAGACTACGATCGGCCGCCAGTCTGCCTGTAATTAGGTGGGATTAAAGCCATCTTTGCTGTCTATGATTGGCTTTCATTGTATGAAGAGGTGAGTAGATTCTCCGCTGTCAGCTGGGTACCATTGGGAGGATGGAACAGCAGATATGGGAATAAAGGTGGTGAAGTGGACTTCTGAACACAGACTTCCAGGAAGGCTTGGGTCCTCGTACCTTTGACATAATGGACTAAGGAGGTTAAATCAATCGAGGCATTTTGGACAGATTTGGCTTCAGAATAAACTGCAAAAGATGTAGTGAGACAAGTTCCAAACAGGACAGGGTCCGCTTCACTCTGTATTACGTTACAAGGTTCTAGCCCTCTACGCCGTTGGCCCAAACGATGGAGTTTGGAGGCAGATGGGTTTTGACCAACCTGCTGCCAGGGAGACCTGAGGTGACAGGGCAGGCCCGGCACAACCGGCAGCTACAATTTAAATAGGTTTTAATCTTAACAATGAGGATTCTTTTAAAATGACCAGGATTGATAATATTGAGTGGACAGATTGGACAGATTGCATTCATTATACATCTTATTGAAGTGAATAATTTTGGGTCTTCTTCGGGGGTGGTCAGAACGGCCAGAATATTGTATAACAATTCATGTGGTTAGAATCACGATTCATGATATAGGTTATGATTTTTAGTTGATTTCCAAACCAGTCGAGCCAGCATGTATGTAGTAATGCTAATTAACCATTTAACCAGCAATTTTGTCGTTATAATAAACACTGCTTGTAGCATTATAATAAATTGAATTATTAATGGATTTAAAATGTATATAAAAGAAAGTGACTGTAGTAAAAGTGCTTTTAAATGATTACTATGGTAACTCAATTTTTGTTTGGTTACCTCTGAGTGTGTGAAGGTCGTTGCGGCTGAGGAAGACTTGCTCATAGATGGATACAGTCAGACTTTCTGTATTTTGTTTGGAGACTGGGCGTCGTCAGGTTCTGCAAATCCAAACCATTTTCACACAGTCGAGGCAGAGTGATTGTGCAGGAATGGCGTCCTGCCGTTCACTGCCGTTCACGGACCGAGGCACCGTGCTGCTTTGCGAGAAGTGCTTGTGCAGTATGACTGGGCACATTTTCGCCGCCATTGTCTTGTTGAAAGCTGGCACATACGGCATGAACGTGCTGGCTTCCCCTTCCTGAACGTGGTGTTCTAACTGGCACTTCCTCGTTCCTCACAGACACGCCAAGGCACTGGCCTGGTATGCTGTCACTGAGTCTGTCGTAGCGGGGTTGTGAAATGTTGCCTCTTCACCTCATTGGCTCAGTTTCAGGTGTGTGTGAGGGGCGGGGCTTCACACGATCCCGTCTGAAGTCTCTGCTGTGCTGCTCACTGTTGTTGTTGGCTGTAGAGTCGGTACCGTAGGTGTCGTGTGTTGACACGGAGCTGTTGAGCAGCCATCTCTCTACCCTCTTCATGGTGGGGTACTGTTAAAAAGATATACCTTTTACCGTTTTTCTTCTTTCCTGCATGTTTGTGCAGAGGCTGCCGTCGACCTTACGTCCTACTTTTACCTTAAAATGACCTACTTCCACTGTACTGCACTGCAGTTAAATGAAGTGTAGGAACACTGAGTCGGTGTGTGAGGACCAGGTTTATAGCTTCGTACAAGCGCAGTTCGTGCTGTCGGTTTTTAGTTTAGCTGGAATTCGGATCAATGCTTTACCCGTCACCTGTGGCCTAATTTATTTTCATTTGCTGCCAGACACCTTGTGTTACATGACCTCAGCTGACCTCTGAAGTTTGACAGGGTACGGCCTTTCTTTTCACACTCAGCCATTGTGGAATTCAGGATCAAATATTTCAAAGTTGTGATGCACAGACAGGCTTGGATGCGGCGTGAGGCTCAGCTGCAGTGAAGACGTCAGTGGGTTGCCGTGACGATGTTCCTCGAGCCCTAACTGGAAGGCCGCAGTCGGTTGTGCTCTGCTCGCTTGAGGTGGGGGCTCCAGCAGAAGTACGTGCCCCCATGCGTCTGGCATTGACAGCTTTTAAGCGCCGTCCTGTCACAAGCAGCTTGTGTAAGTGGCAGTCAGGAGACCAAGGATAACAGCTATATATAAAGTACTGTAGATAGCAGGAGCTCAGAAAGACCAGGGTACCCAGATAAGAGCCTATTAGCTGATGAGTGTTTGAGGTAATCTAGGAGCCCGTGAGTTTATTCAATCTGGGTTTCTGCATCAAGACCACATGGTCTTCTGATGCCAGATTACAAATGCGCCCTCACCCAGCCTCGCCAGTCTTACCCAGATTTAAGGAGAGGCTCCACACCAGGATTCACCAGAACTCGTCCAGAACTTTTGAAACCTGGACAGAGGGTGGTGTAATTGGCGCATGTTTGACACGATGCTAAACCCAGAAGCGGCAGCTTCTCAATCCCTCCTCATTCACTCCTCCCCCAGACCTGCGTTATAGTTTGTTCACTCCGGTAGGTGGATCTCTGCTCACTTTTATGGCTGCTTTATTTTTTATTTTTTTCCTGGGGGAGGACAAGCTCTAGTGGTCTGACTGGGTCAGAGTTAGACTAGGAGTTAAAAGTAAAATATTCACAAATTGGCAAGGCCAGGACGCAGTGTCTGGGTGTGCTCCAAGTCTGTTTTATGTAGCATATAGAGTGGTCACCTCCCCACTTCGGCTATAATTAGATCGTTTGAACAGACTGGTATCCCAGCACTCTCCGGCACTTGGCTGTTTTGATTGTATAAACAGAAGAATGACTGGGGGGGGGGGGGGGGGGGGGGGGGGGGGCCGGGCGGGGGGGGGGGGGGGGGGGGGGGGGGGGGGAGGGGGGGGTGGGGGGGGGGGGGGGGGGGGGGGGGGGGGGGGGGGG
>JABJVR010001023.1:0-19946 GCA_025773905.1 Chitala chitala
GGGTGCCGTAAGTAAGCGGCCCTGGACAAGCCCCCCCGGTCCCGTCCCTCCACCCACCCACCCCCCGCCCGTGCCGTCCCGTCCCTCCCCCTCCGAGGTCCGCGTACGGGCCGTTCTGCAGTCAGGACTCTCGCACACGTCCCACATTTTTCATTCTTACATGCTTGCGACGTAACGCAACTTGGTGCTGTTCAGCGAGGCATTTGATCCGATTTCAGCAATTTCATTATCGTGGACTCCAACACACGACATATAACGGCATTTTTATTAACACGGAATCCCGTTTATTCCCCACTCCTAAAAAATGCTGCTGGTGTGTGTAGGGGCTGTCTGCGCGTGTCGGAGAAAACTGTGGCCACAGACCTCCATCAATTAAAAATGCATGCATGCATCCTCGCTCGTGAGGGTGGCTAATGACTTTCTCATTAGCTTATGCACCCGAGAGATGGCCCTGGTGGGGAAACTTCAGCGCATTTGTACGCCACATAATACACTTTTCCTTTTAGAGTATTTTTTCTTTTTCGCTGAAAGATACACATATTGTTTTGCTTCTGAGTTGCAAATGGTGCTAAATTTTGAACCAGCGGAAGAGGTCCAGCCACTCAGCTGGATCGGGACCGATGCGCCCTAAATCATGCTCATCTGAACCCCTTCTAGTACTCAGGGGGTACCTGAAATAAAATAAAGTAACTTACTGAGCTGCGAAAACACTTAATCGTAAGGACGTGTGGCGCAGCCTGTTGTCTTTATCTTTCCTTTATGAAGTCCTCGGTTGTTTCAATACTGTTTAAGTAATTTAAAAATAAACGGTATCATTTAACAATCGTTTCACAGAAATGGATCCCATCTACAAATCCACGTTATCTGGTAAAGGCTTTCCAAATATTGAATATATTAATAAATATACTATACAGGACAGGCTAAATTTTCAATCATTGTTAACAATGACACTAATAGAAATTTCATCTTTATATAAAAAATAGGCTGATTTTTTAAATATATGGATGGAACTGGGTCGAATTATATTGAACTTGAAAACAACAAACGTCTAGACATGTTTGTTTAGTTGTTTATGGGCCAATGAAATATAATTTGTTTAAAATCTGTTTTTGAGCAAACCCTGGTGCTATTTCAATAAAAATCTAACTGTCATTCATGACATTTGCTCCAGATTTTCTGTGCCCTGTTACAGTCTTCTACGAGGCCACATTGGAGGAGGCTTGAACCATTAAGTGCTGCTAAAAGCCTTCAGTATTAGTGAACCACACAAGTGTCATACTGGTTATTTAGCCGGCATTTCTGCCCAAATCGTTTTGTGACGTCGGCGTGATATGGACCTCAGGCGGGCGGTATGGTGGGGGGCTGGCACCCAGTCTGGTCTGTCATCACACCACAGTGAAGTAAATGTTCGGTATAGCGTGAACGTGGCCTCTGGGTCACAGAAGAACTCCCTCAAGGTGATAAAATGACTTGCATCAAGGTGAAACGATGCAAAACTCTGCCCTGAAGCCAAATATACTGGCTCCTCAGGATTACACAAAACAAAAAATTGTTCCCCATGTTATAGCTGGACATGTTAATGACAGCTGAGTTGCTCTGTAGCCCGTGTAAACTATTGGAAGCCTTTCTGTTTTGTTTAAAACTGTTCATGCATACAAAACTCTATTTTGTGTATTCTGAAAAAAAACTCCAGGATCCGCCAATAGACGTTTCTCCTACCCCGTGCTAATGCACAATATTCGATTACTGAAGCATTATGCCTTAAACCCCATTGGAAGAAAACCAGGCCGCTTAATTTATGCTGTATCATGTTACTTGACCTCCAATCTTTCTCAATTACAAGCATGCACAAAAAACACAGGAAACGCAACATGTTAAACAAGGAAGATAAACACAATTTTATGTAACTTTAATGTCAAAGACGACACCGTTAAATAGCATGGTGTATGATTAACAATCTGCTTAATATTTAATAGGCTTATTTAATATTTTATTTCACTTTTCTCTTTAGTATAGGCCTATATCATGAAAGTGGAACCAGTACAGATAAGGAATAGACTGAGAACAGCCACACACAGCCCTAACATCCTGTCTCATCCGAGCTCAGTTCTTTTTTCACTCTTTTCCTGAAATTCCACACAGCAACGGAGGCGAATGAATGTCCATAACTGTTCCTCCTCCCTTTCCCCCCTCTCGGTCTCGTCTCTGGAGATTTCTTTCCAATACATATTACCCTAACTGGCGATCTTTTTCTGGGAAGAGGGGAGGAAGAAAACCTTTCAGCCTCAACAGCAGAAATCAGAGCCTTCAGAAGAGCACGTGTGCTCAATGCAGGGCAGTGGCGTGGTTTTTTTTTCAGGATAAATTCATGTCAAGTCATGTGGGCGGTGTAGGGGGTAAAAATAAAAAACGGTATCAAGGAGAAACTTGTTCTGCAATAGCAGGTGTGGTTTTTCCTTTAATAAGTGTCGTTTGGGACTGTAATATCACACCCGATGGCTGAAAATAGAAGGCTAAAGTGCAGAGTGAGAGCGTGGCATGTAATGGTCATCTTCAACTGCATTCGTTAGGCGGATATCCCCTCCACTTCCTGCTCATGTACTCAACTGTACTGTTAATACAACTTAGCCTTTTTGTTCATGGGTTCAACTGCAACGTCCCTACTGGGACTGTCACATCAGCAATCTGTTCCCTGTACAGCAACACCCAAATTCTCCCACTGTTTATTGTTGTTTGACCTTTGAAGGGGGCATTCTGCTCTGTGAAGTGCATGCAACCGTCTACACCCTTTCTCCTGTGTGTGGTAGATACTGCACTTGTTTTCTGCATCTGTGACCTGCACCACATTAATTACGAACAGGGGACACGGTCTGGGTTGTTATCATTAATGCTTCTCCTGCTGTCCCCCTTCACAAGCAAAGAGCAGAGAGAGACAAACATGATTCTCTGGCTGTTAACATGTTCAGCCAGTCTCTCTTATCTCAGAGGTATTTATGACACAGATATTATAGTATGAATATAAACAATATGGATAGTATATAGTTTATAGATTTGGACAGGCTTGTTTTGGAGTGAAATACTTGTTGTAGGAGAAATGAGACAGGGTAATCCATAATAGGAGGGTAATATTATGTGTCATTCTTCACCATCTTGTCTAACTCTCCTTCTATTGGTCAATTCTCTGGTTGCCAGAGAACCAGAAGTGATTGACAATGCATGATAACTCCACCTCTTTGGGTCTGAACCCTCATACTGATATCACTAAGAAATACAACATGAAAGAAGACCAAGATGAGTTATTATTATTATTATTATTAACACCATTATGTTTCCACTGCTTTTATCTTAATGCTGGCTCTGGGATTTTCATTCAAGGATGAAATTTGGCAAGAAAATTAGCTGGTGTTTCAGCTTCCTCTGAAGGGAAAAAAAACATGAAAAACCATTTCTCCAACAGCCATGTCACCATGTGCTCAGTCAGCGAGTCACAGTTCCAAGGGGTCCTCTGTCTTCGGGAATAGGCTGTGAGTTGTTCCATGTCACAAAACGTCAGCCACATTCCTTTGTGTCGGTGTTAAAATGACATAAAAATCTGGCAATCCAACTTCACCACTAAGGCTGACCTGCACACCAACAGACATGTACACGTGTACATGTTTACAGATTCCAAGAGATTCTTTCCCGTGGCATGGACGGACAGACACCAGCCTTCTCACACAACTTAGCATTAATCTGGAGTACCACCATCTCATGAAGGAAAAGGTGGAACACTGCACACGTTTTTCACACCTGTACACCGCTGGCTTAACATTGCTTGGGTTACACTTCCAATGCAAATCTGTCCTGGGTCATTTACCCATTAACTTCCTAACTTACATTCTTTGCATTCAGCCCAGCAGACAGTAACAGTATTTATGTGAAAGTGTGTTGGTGAGGTCATGGCTGCCAGGCTCTGGAGTCTGTGCTTCTGCTGGTGTGGTACATATTCCTCCTGTCTTTGGTAAACTCAACTTCATGCTGCCTCTGTGATCTGCTAACACAGTGTATAATCTCCTTTTCTGCAGCTGCCATCACCTGGATAGTTTTTGAAGTCCTTACAAAGAAAACACCTTCTCTTTGAAGAGATTTCATATAGAAGGTCAAAGGTCATAGAAATTTCAGACAGTGTATATCTAAGCAACTGACAAGATAAGTGTAAATGTGTTATTTAACGCAAAAAAAAATGAAGTCTGTGAATTTATCTTTCATGAGTTACCTGAAATATGAAATTTCCTAAACATTGCTTGATTCATTAATGTAGTTGTGCCGTAGAGCTGCCGGCCTTTCAGTGGTCGCTCTCGTACACAGAACTGCAGTAATGGGGTTTGCAGAGGCCCTAGACAGGCCATAGGCTACTGTATTTCCTGAAGGCCGTGCCAAAGCATCACTGAGAGGATCTGGCCAGAGCACAAGCTGCGTTGCCGTACACAAGCAGCCTTGCTCTCACGTGACCACTGGCTCATGCCGCAAAATAACTTCAGTTACATTTGCCACCAGTCAAGTTTATAAATTATTTGTTTCCTATCTGAGATGTGAATGTGAAGGTGATTGGCTTCTTCGGGGGGTGTTATTTTTATCCCTACCCCTGCATCGGAGGAGTGACTCACTATATTACAGTGGCTGTGTGTTGGGGGAGGCTGCATGACATATTCTTTATTCTTTTATACCATATTCCCGCCTGTGCCCCTCCCTAGAACACATGCAACACAATAATCCACCCCCCTCTTGTTCTGAGCCTCTCACTCTTCTGATGTTATCAAGTAAATACACACAGTGGGTGAAATTACAGGTGGAAATTGTGCACAGTTTTCTTGTTTGACTACTGACCCAAACATGGTCAGGAAGTGCTGCTCTGTCCACCCTAGCCAGACGAGCCCACACAGTCCTCCTCTAAAACACTGTCAAAGGTGAACTTACCTGACCTTTACAAATCTGTTCACGGTACAGAGAACAAATGAGTTTTGTGCACTCTGTAAACATTTTACTTTTATACAACAGTAATTAACAAGAAAATAAATAAAACTGACAGTGTTTTTGTTTCTGATTTATGAAATATACAAATCAGTGAGTTGATAATTCGCAAAGCTCTTGTATTACTGTTGTCCTGCGTCACGACTGAACACAACAGAATCTCTTAGCAAGTTGATAACCCTTCCTGATTCACGTAATTTGGATTATCCAAATCAGCCAAACAAACACTAAGAAGTTAACAATGTGTTAAGAACAAAGTACTTTGTGCAGAACGGGTTGCCAGGACCAGGCCAAGAATCCCCACTGAACAGCACAACAGTACCAGTTCATATAGTCTGTTTTTGTCAAAAAGTGTGATGTTACCATTTTTGCACCCGTGAGACTGATTACACTGGTGGAGCCAGACTGATCCTGTCCTTGTCCATCCTGTCTTTGTCCACTCCTCCACTCTTGCACACCAGCTCATGTCCACTCACATGCATGTGTTGAACATACTACCAAAACAAAGTGTTTATGTGCACGTGCCTTAATTCAAATGTTCTTTTACCTATTTTAGCATTTTATTTACAATACCTCAACAAACAAACAATAATACAAACAATCAAGTTGGTTATATTTGATTGTAATATTCCCTGTTTTTAAAATCATGAAAACTTTGAAATAATTACACATTGTCCAGGATTCAGTGGTTTGTCCTGATGGGCCTTTTTCACGTTACTGAAGGACAGCTTATTTTCACCCAGTCAACATGTGCCATAAACACTGACAATATCCTGTTAGCTTGTGTTTTCAATCTGTTACTTACTCAATCCTGAGCAAGAATTACAACCACACAACAAATCTGTCAATGGACAGAGCCACATAACTGTGGAGGCATCCAGCATGCATTCAGCCTTGTGTGCGTGGAGATCCCTGTTAGCCAGTCACCTGATTCCCAGTGCAACCACAAACTTGTTACGTGCGCGATGTGTTAGTAGAAATTCTGAAATCTGATCTTCTCGTTCATATTTCTCTCTCAGTTTGTCATCCCCCATCTCTCTTCTGCACACAGCTCAAACAAAAGCAACCTCTTGTGTTTGAGTGACGTGCACTGTGCAGTTCACCAAAGTAAACTACAGCTATGCAAAAGATATGTTCTGGAAAGAACATGCACTAGGGCCAGGCCAGAACAAGGCCAGGACAGGGACAACGCAGGGCCAGGCAGGGACAAGGCAGGGACTGCACAGAGGCAGGACAGTGGCAGGTCGGGCATATGTCAAGTCCAAGGCAGGGACAAGGCAGGACCAGAATGAAACACTTTTTCTTCTTGTGCAGAGCAGATAAAATAGTAATAATTAAGCCATTTACAGTTTCAGAAATATTTCAAAATGTGAATGTTTCACAGAACAGCAGCTATGTGCAGATTACACCTGATAATGTAGGGTAATTAGAAAAACATGGCTTCTGGGAGAGGCCTTTCAAATCTTCAAATTAGTTTTCATTTTCATGTAGTTCATGGTGTTTGTAAAACCTTTGAGACATTTCTGAAGTCAGTGCTGGTTGAGCTCGGTTGACCTTTTCCATATGTGTAACTATTAGTTGTGTGGCCTACATGTGTATACATTACTAATATTTTTGCATTTTAGGAATATATCCAGTTTAAACCCACGTTGCATCATGTCCTGCTGTACAAAATAATCCGGAAAGAAGATATTGAACGTTTTCCAATTCATTGAGAAACACATGGCTTTCAATACCAGTCACAGATACCAGTGACTGCAAGCGAGACAGATAATATACTGCACTGGGACCAGTGTCAATCGAGACCAGCGTTTCTTCTTAACTTTTTATATCGGGAAGAATATATCAAAATTATATTATGTATGCAGACGTTTTCCTGAGAGCGCCGTTTGTCACGTTTGACAGCACTGACTTCAGGAAGTGAAGGTCTATCTCCATTATTCATTACTATTAATACAGGAGAAGAAAAACCACACGCAATTACACGCAAATCGAAGAGCCGTGACGTCAGCCATTCAGTGACGCTTCATTTCTATGCCGTTAGCCTATACGCATAAATGTTTCGCTTTTCGTACATTTTCATTATCACTGTAGAAGATGCATTGGATCCATAAACGTCAATCCAATCCTGATAGCCTGTTTAATTATTTACATGTAATAATGATCTACTAAGATAGCCGTAATAGTCCACTTCATGAGACAGGCATGTATCAAAAGACAGACTGTTATTATGTTGGCGCCCAATCGTTACGGTTTTGGATCATAGACGCTAATTGCTAAATTTTGGCAACCACAGGGAGTGCATTTCATTACAGCTATCGAGTTAATGTTCTCGGTGGTTGTTGTGACCAGAGTGCTTTACACCAACAAAGTTACTCCATGGTTTTGACATATTCCAAAAGTGACATCCTTTTAAAATCTGAGTACAAATTAACTTTAAGTGTTTGTTCTCTTGCGCGAAATTGTTTGTTGGATTTTTTAAATCTAGAAGTAAAACTTGACCTCCTCTTGGGCACGCTGTGAGATGCACCATGACAGAATCGAAGTACAGAGAAACAAAGTAACCTCAACGACGGCTGACGTACATCAAACAGCAGGATATGATTGGTCGACGACAGCAGCGATCAAACGGAACGCTGTCCTGAAGCGCCATCGTGTGGACAGTGTCACGCACAGCAGCCAGGCAGGCGTTTCCGTGTGTTTCAACATCGTAACTGTTTTCAGATGCGTGCTCGGGAAGCGCTGGGATCTCCGGTGTCTCCGTACATGCCGTCCGTTACCTCACTTTTCCATCTGTCCCTTCGACAACACTGTTGTGTTGCTCTAATTGTAACGACGGACTCCATTCATTAGGGGCTGCTGTTCTTTATTAACGGATACGGATTGTTCACGTTACATACAGCATATGCGGGAATGCTTGTTGAATACGCGAGCTGGAGAAAGGAGAACGTATGGAGTGTGTATGTGAGAAGACTAACTAATAAAGTAGTTATACTGAATTTCCGGTCTGCTTCCGAACTGCTGTGTACCGCACCCACGGACACCACAAGTACATTCACGCTTATTCAGTTACTTTGCGCACGTGATCAAAAGGTGGCCAATACAACACTAATAAACAAAAAATTTAATCCTTTTGAAAAGGAAGTGTGACAAACACTGGGGAGACCACCTTACTGACACCTCGGACCACCGAGTAAATTTTTGAGGGCCTTGTCAGTAATTATTTTCTAATATAATAATTATAAAATAATATAATAATAATAATAATAATAATACAATATTGTAATCATTTGCAATTGCATTTACGGGATTTGAATGCAACTTGGGCTGTCATCTACAGTGTGTCCGCTGTGATCCAGCGATAATAATTAAAGATCAGGCCGTGAAGGGGATTTTGAGTTCTTATCGCCTTTCTCGTTTATTCACTTTCAGTGGCACGCGATCTCCTGGCGGGGGCGCCCATGGGAATCTTTCACAGAACGGTTGATATTGACTGATAAGACAAGAGGATCTGCTTTCAGAATCTGTTTAAGGAATTCTAGTGCAAGTCTGGTCTATGGACGAAATGTCATCAGCGTGCCAAAACAACACAGTGCACAAGAAAAGCACAGCCTACAGCGCAAGTTCCGCTGAGCGACTCGGCACTGCGCAGACGGGTCAACACAAGTGCGCTGTGTCTGGCACACGGGGCTGGGACATGCAAAGAGCGGGAGCTCATCATCTCCTCCCAAGGGGCGGAGTTTTTTCTGGGTTACGATGATTATGTGTTTACTATACATCGATACACTTTGTTTAGGTAACAATCAGGATAGTGGTCAAAACAGTAACAATACAGACTCATGTAGATGATAATGTGCACGGTTACCATAATGTAGGTACAGTATTTATATGTACATTTAGACAATTCTATGAGCGACATCTCAGGTTTTGTGGGGCAGGTGGACCTGCGGTTTAGTTGCTGCAGCAACTAATTTGCAAATTTAAATGTCAGAAGGGAACTCGAGCAGCAGAAAGCTTCAAAACAGGACTGACGTGGAGGTACGATGGTGGCAGAGATGACAGCTTTTGGGACCGCCGATAATTTCAACGATGGGTAAGTGGGTGCAGCACGGCTCGGTGTCGCTTGGAAAGCATGCAGGAGCGGAATGTACAGTGATGCAACGACGTGTTCAGAGGAGGTCAGCATTTCAAATAGGGTCTGCGTTTTATTTAATTTATGAATAGGAATCTAACTATCCCACACCTCACGTTTCATTCTCCGGATACTGAAGGGGATAAAAAAAAATGAAATGCGGTGCAGCGCAAAGTGAAAGCGGCGCCATTATCGCTTTGTTTGAGATGTCATTACTGACTCATTAAAAAGCTGCAAAGTTTGCGATGGTTTTAAAAATTGCGATGCTGCACTGCATTGTGAAGACCACGTTTGCATGAAAAAATTATTTGGGAAGGAGTGCCTGGCTGTAGCGCAGAAGGCGTTTATGCAGTTGTCACACCGCGGCACTTCGTGTAATACTGTGGGAGCGCGTCACCGGGCCGGTACTGTGTGAGCGCGTCACCGGGCCGGTACTGTGGGAGCGCGTCACCGGGCCGGTACTGTGGGAGCGCGTCACCGGGCCGGTACTGTGGGAGCGCGTCACCGGGCCGGTACGAGATCACTTACTAAACAGAAGCGCAATTCAGGAGAAACTGAACGGTTTAACGTAACGCGGTTTTACTCATGAGCTCAGCAGCCCAATAAAAGAGTGGCGGAAAGTACACGAGCCACTTCTAGACTTAATTAGCTCGGCATAACGTTATAGGGGTCGAGATCATTAAGCTGTAATGGTTTTTCAAGAAATACTAGCAAAGTAACTAGAGTAACAGTTTTTCAGGTTTATTGCAATGATTGAAACGGATACGTTTCTTGTAGGTAAATATTTAGTGATGCTTCCGTCACGAAAAGACATGGAAGCATCACATTGACGCCCGGCTTGCACGTCGTTCGTCAGTTTCACTCCACTCACTGTGAAATAAATTCTCAGCTGCTCTACAACTCCAATACCGCGCACAGCCACAAAAAGCTGGATATTTACGAAATTTAAGTACCAAATTTAAGCATGAGTGAATTAAATGTGCCGTTAGCTGCTGTGGAATCTGTCAGAACATCTTGATGCGCGCCACGTGCAGCCCATGTTATTTTTCGCACGATGAACGGGACAAAGCATGAGCGTCGGCTGGTGTTCTAACGGGGGCTACTTTGTAACGCGGCAGTCGCTCTTTTCATGCACTTGAACATATTCTGTGCACATGAAACAGTACAGGCTCCGCAATGAAAGATTCATTCCTGCAGGGTAGTATTGCGTTTGACTTTACGTCCGCTGGTGTGAGGCAGAAGGTTCATATCGTAACGCCCCCGTTTCGAGTGATAGAGAGATTAGTTAATCCTTCACTGGAAGGCTGTTTCCTTGTTTAACAATTTTGTAAGTCACGTGATGTACATTATATAAGCGACTTCTTTCAAATTTGATGTTGTATATAGACGACATATTGCCCCCCAGTATTGTAACGGACCAAGGGAGCAGGTGGGTTTCAAACCCGGCCCGCCAGTGCACCAGACAGGAGGATTAGGCCGCTGACCCTCTGCGAGCTAACTGGTCTCTTGTTTCAACCCCTGGAGATACGTTAATTGTAACACCTAGAAATAATGAAATTTTGCTTTTGTTATATACTGTTATCTTAAAACAACAGTACATGTTCAGAAAATTCATAATTACCTGGGTTATCACCATCTGCATTAGACGTTACCTCTGGCTGTTAATTTTTATGAGGACATGCAGGAACAAAAGCTGGAGGTGACCTACATATTGTCCTTGTGGAGCCTGCTCTTCTTGTTTGGTTCCTATTATTTCAGATGTTCACGTGATTTCCTTTTCGGGATTGGGTGCTCTGGCCCTGCAAGTCTGTATGTGTTTATCCTAGAGCTGCTTTATTACTTGTTTGCAAACATTATCTCAGGGGTTGCACAGAAATACGTACAGTAGGTTTATGTACTTGGATTTTGCTGTCATTTTGTGTTGTTTTTTCAGTTTGTTTGGGCTTGTTGATATCCTACAGTTACTTGCCAGTTTTCAGATATGTAATTCCCACACTTTATTTTTTTACCTCTGATGCATTTCTTCAGTTGCAGTTTTTGCATGCCCTCGTGCATGTATGCTGACCTCAGTCTGAGCTTGCATTATGACTGGGGTGCTCATATTATGTAACGATGTGAAAGTGTGACTATGAAGATCCCCTGGTAAGTCAGGACAAGACTGCAATTAGTACCCCAAGTGAGGGAGTTGGGTCTTTGGCTCAGTGGGCTAATTGCCTTGTCTGGTAACTCAAACGGGGCGGCAATGTTGTGAGTTCAAGCTCCAGTTGTTCTTGTAACAATTACAGTGCATACAAAACAAGTGGAGGTGGAGAGGTGCCTGGGCTGGCAGATGGCCTGTGTACCCACAGGGCCTTGCTGGCTCTGTTGTCATGGTTGCAGGATACTGACAGCTCTCACTTCCTGTGTTTTGTGCTCCAGGGTCAGAGAGTGTGACTCACAGGAAGCCTGGTTTTCTTTGTCCTCCACTCACTGCCATCCCTACACACACACACACACACGCACACACACACTATTTACATTTGAACAGAAAACAGTGCTCATATTCCCATCTGTAGTAAAGGTTAATTTTTCTGCAATGCTACTGTCTTTTAGAGAGAAATGTCTTCTCTATTCCAGTTTTTTTTCTAGTTAATTATATGTTTATCTTTCACTATTTGTATTTTCTGTTCTGTCACAAAGAAATTAATACTTATTTTTTTTTATCCCTCCAGCAATGAAGATGTTTCACCACAAGATCAGAAAGGTAAGACAGTTATTTTTTCCCTCCTTACAATGTTTAGTTGTTCCTGTGTTACCTCTAGGCAATTTTCAAAGTGCTTGTGTCTAAACGTCCTGGGGGGAGCTTGGGGCACAGGGAAACAGGGTGCTAATCTGTGTCAGGGTGCAATCTCTCACACTCACACACTGTCAGACAGCTAGTCACATGCTATAGGCAATTTGGAAGTGCCAGTCACCCTGCTGTACATGTCTTTGGACTTGCAAATTCCACACACGTGGCAAAGGTGGGATGTGAACCCCCGGCCCTAGAGATGTGAGGCCACAGTACTGAACACTGAGCCACCATGCTCCCCCTACCTCTAGATGTCACAGTTTCAAAACCTTATTAAATTATTACAGTATGTGTAATAAGTCTGTATAAATTACTTATACCAAGGATAATTAATAATAACAGCTGGAGTGAGGACATACTGCGACAAACGTCTTCTGTTTTTATATTGCAAAAGAAGCTGGGCTCAGACAGCAGAGAGTTTAGTGTCTCACAGTTTAGTGTTTAGTGTTTCCTAGCTCCATCCTCTTCCTTTTTGTTTCTCCATAAAAACGCTCGAGGCTTGCCTTTCATTTCCGGTATCATTCTTGTTAGCATGACAACAGTGTTTTGATGAAGGCCTCACTCTGGTGACTTGGCTGTTAGAACCTGTTAGACATGTTTTTATTTTTTTGTCTGTTGTGAAATGCAGATACTTTGGCTGACAATGGGAACAGTGGCTCAGGTACGTGAAACTCAGTCTGTGTATGTGGAAATAGCAGCAGCAATGACCTTTTAAATGTGACCCAGCACTTTTGTGGGGACTTTGTTGTCCCTTTACCTGTCTCCTCTGTCCTTTTTTGAGCTGTGCCGGTCAGAACGCTCATGCATCTCTGACGTTTGTGTTGTGTTCTTGACAGACAGCACCGAGGACAGCTCAGAGGATGAGGAACCAGGTGCTGTGCTGAGGGGATGGTTTTGGGTTGAACGGAGATCATGTTGACCATGTCTTGGTGTCCCTGGAAGTTCCTAATGTCTCGTCTCTTTCTTCCACAGATGAGACGTCCCACGAGAACACCACTTCAGCAGGTAAAATAAAACAAGGAGACGGTACCTTTCTGCTGCTCCTCACAGATTATTTATTTATTTATTTATGTATGTATTTATTCCTTCTGTGACCAAACCTCCAGGATAATTAAGCCTCCTTACAGGACTTGCCATAAAAAGCTATGAGCCTGTTTGCCACATGAGCTCAGTTTTTTTTTAAATTTTTTTCTCTCTTTTGTAAACAGATGAGTCGAATGCTGCATGCAGAGATCAAGGTAAGACCAATTTCAGTGTGTCACTAAACTGTAATTAAACTCAGATGCTGGTTGTATGGGTTTAACACGGGGAATTCCTCCTTCCCTGTTTATTTATTTTTTTACAGATCAAGATGCTACTCCTGAGACGTGTGTCAGATCGTGCAGTGAAGAAGGTACGTTTCCTCTCGCGTGACTCACTTAATCTGCCGTGAAACCACCTGGTTAAAATAGCAGAACAGCAAGGCCCTCATGTTCACGTCTCAACACGGGTTCTACACCAGGGCTTCTCTGGTCTGGACTCATAACTGGGTCCGGACCGGATGGCAAGTCAACCCGGACCCAGCCCACACCTCATATTAGGAATGCAATGATGCAGTGTAAAGAAGTGTGTGTTTCCTACTTTGGGGAAAAAAGTTTTATAGTGATCAGTAAATTTGTAGTTTTATATTTATATAGTCTATTTGGAAATCGTTACAGCAGTTCTAATTTGGCAGTAACCTGTGTACTGTTAAAGCTGTATCTCTCACACACACACATACACACACACACACACACACACACGACAGGCTGTGTGTAATGACTGTGCCCCTGCTACTCTGTTACACCTTGCAGATCCGGGGGTCCTGTGTGCTGCTTTGTGATTCAACATATAACTTCTAAATCATTTGGTGTCTTGTTGGGTTTCCCTGTAAGGTCAATTTGCTTAATGGGTTTATTCAGGAATGAAAACAAAAGACACTTTGCCTATATAGTTTGTTTAGGCATGAAAATCAGTCAGTGAAGTTCTTTCTCTTCTAGTTAAAATGTCTTCTAAAACTATGCTGTGCATCTGTACACTTTAATATTAAAAGCTGGGGCCGTTTACATTCACAAGCCTCCATCTGCAGGCAGACGGGGCCGTTTATGTTCACGAGCCTCCATCTGCAGGCAGACGGGGCCGTTTATGTTCACGAGCCTCCATCTGCAGGCAGACGGACCCGTTTACGTTCACAAGCCTCCATTTGCAGGCAGTCGAGGCCGTTTCTTATGGACTAGCTTGGAATGCATTTCGAATCTTTATGACACGTGAAAAACACATATGTTTTAAAGTTGGAACTGCTTTTATTTAAGTAAGTAACTGCATTCAAATAGTGGCATTTTTTCCACTTGGCTTGAGTACTTTGTCTCAGATGGCCTTTAACTTCAATGTATGTTGCTTGCTATAAGTTACAAGCAAGGTTATTACAAGGCATTTGCTTATCGCCAGTCGACCTTTGACCTTGAATAGAACCCCTGCTCTACACCTACCTGGCCTGGCACCTGGATGCACCCACTTAGGGAAAGGTCAAAGTTCATGTCTTTTTAGCACCTTTTCAGGGCTCTTTTGTGGTTTCTTTTCAGAACGCTTGGCCCAGACCTGCTGTGCTAAATGTCAAGACATGCAGGTAAGACAAATTTCCCTCCTATTTTAAACAATTACATTATTTTTCATGTATGCATTTATGTATAGATTTTTGTTTTCCCCAGAGTACCACACATTTAAGTAATCAAATTTATGTAAGCTAAGAATAGTTTCTTGATGGGTGTCATTTCTTGAAAAAGCCATGTTGATGAAGATATATTTGGAGTGGGATGATTGGAACAATGATGCTGCATTTTCAATAATTCCATTAGCAAAACGAAGAGTATGAGTCAGTCACTCCGAGAGTCCTGTCCCGAGGGTGGTACCTGTGAGTTAATCCGCATGTCTATTTCATCATCAGTTTTGTACAGAGGGGCATCCTGCAGTGGGATGTTGAGCAGAGCTGGCTGTGGTGTTAACTCATGTAGATCAGTGCCCTCTCACCTCTGCCCTCAGGATGTCACTGGAGGACGAGGGCACGTATCGCTGTGCGGCCACTGGCCTTGTGTTCGAGGTCTCTCAGAAGGTGAAAGTCCGCTACAAAGTCTTGTCGTGGAGCAAGTATGGCACGTTCCTGAAAGGTTCTTGGAAGTCTGCTGGACCTATTTTTGATGTTAAATGTGAGCCCTCTGTGTTGAAATCCATTCGCTTCCCTCACTCTCTCTGCCTGGCGGGTGAGTACCAGAGCCCGCGGTAGCTCACCAGGGCCTTTGACAGCCCAGCAAACCTGTGGATGTGTAGCCCACAGTCCCGTTCACTACTCTTGTTTGTTTCTTAACCAAGACCCCGACAGTGAGGTGACCTTCCACATCCTGCACGTAAAGAACAACGGTCCTGCATTTGAGCCATCAGCAGAGCATTCAAGGAGCTACATCAAGTGGACAGTAACATCCCTGTCCCCCGTGGGCCCCATTGTGCAGACACCAGAGCCAGCCGAGCACCACGGCGTCGTCCTCATCTACAAGGAGGTGGCCCAGCGGCCTTCCTCCTCGTTCCGAATTTACCTGGCCACCAACAATCGCTCCGACATAAATGTAAGAGGCCACCTGGCCGTGAGTGCCTATTCCAGGGAAGGCGAGTGCCTATTCCAGGGAAGGCGAGTGCCTATTCCAGGGAAGGCGAGTGCCTATTCCAGGGAAGGCGAGGGAATGAAAGAAAAATCCTGAACATTTCTCTACCCTTTAATCTCAACCTCAGGTGTCTTTGTGCTCTTCATCAACATGGTCTGTGTGTCTATTAATGTCAGGACATCAAGAAGGAGTTGCAGAGGTCTAAAAAGAAGTATGTGAAGATGGAGAAGCCCCCGACATGCCAGAGGCTGCTGAAAGAGAACAGCAAGTACCGGCTGATGAGCGAGCCGGAGGGAGAGATCAGCCCCGAGGCATGGCAGAAACGCACTGGCCGAGTTGTGTCGCCGGGAGCCGAGGGCTGCGTCTGAGCTAACGTTGTGCCTGTTCCCCTGTGTTCTGCAGGACTTCCTGTTCACGCTGGAGGTGGTCATGCTCAGGCCCTACTTTGAAGCCTTCTTTGAGCAAGCGCCCCCTTTCAAGTTGTCGCTTGTTGAAGTTGACTCGGGCCAGACGGTGTGGACCGCCACGCTCCGACAGGGTATGCCGTTTGCCTGCCGTCTGCCCCTTTCTCTAGCCTGCACCACGCTGAAGGGAGATGTTTGATGTGTGCTTTGTTTTGTAGGAGACTGTGAAGACCAGGTTATCGAAAAACCAAGGGAACGATCAAAATGTAAGTTAGTGTGTTTTGTGCTGACCACACAATTTTATTTATGTACTACCATTGTGTGTATCGTTATTTCTTTGCTGACATAAAATACTAACAATTGTATGGGAGTATTTAGTTGGTGTTTTAAGGTACATTAATGCAAGATGTGGTAGATTTGTTAGGACAGGATATGGTTTTATGGTCGTTTCAGCTGTATACAGTGGTACAGCACACAGTGAAACGAGACAACGTTCCCCCAGGACACCAGGTGCCACATAAGAACAACACAGAAGGACAACAGAGAGTGCCACCAGAATATACAGGGCGCAAAAGACAGCAAGCAGGAATAACGCAATGAGCTACTGTCAGGTTATGGTTGTTACATTGTGACACAATACAATGCAATAAAACTTTATTTATAAAGCCCTTTAAAAACAGCTGCAGCTGACACAAAGTGCAGTACACCAGGAGAAATAGAATAATAAAATATAAATAATAACTGCCGTACACTAAAAACAAATAAGATGGACGTGCTGGGTGGAAGGCCAGGGAATAAAGGGGAGAGAGTGTAGGAGCCTGTCTGATGTGCAGAGGCAGGTTATTCCATAACTTTGGGGAGACATAGAGACGGCTCTGTCCCCTCTGTCCCCTCTGAGCTTCCTCTGCGATTTCTGTACGTTCAGGAGCAGCTGATAGGCTGATCTGAGCAAATGGGCAGGAGTGTAGGGGCGAAGCAATGCAGTTAGATAAGGCAGAGCAAGACCATTGAAAGATTTAAAAACGAATGGAACGTATTGTGCCATGATGTACTGTTATATCCCGAGTACCTTTGATCTCACTCTTTGCTGGACAAAGCGGTGCTGTAGAGATGGCTCCGGCGTTCAGGCGTTTCTCTAACCTCTCTGCAGGTCGGAAAAGAAGCAGCAGCTCCTCTGAAGAAGAGTTGGGCAATAAAAAAGCAAAGCATGAAGACCTGCCAGGTGATCGGCTCCTCCTACTGGTTATTTAAATAGTGTTTAAAAGCTAGTGTTTCAGCTCCTTAGCCTTATTAGCTAATGGCTGAAAGATCCTCAGCAGCTGTAGACAGCTCTGAGCGTGAATATACTTTTGTGGAGAACTGGCTGCTCTGCATCGTGCGTGTGCCTGCACGTGCGTGTGCCTGCACGTGCGTGTGCCTGCACGTGCGTGTGCGCGCCAACGAGAAATTCTGCAAGAGTGAGATTGCAGTACACTGTTTTTTACCTGGGTAATGGAGAGTCCTTGGATAAGTGGTTGTTGAGTTGTGGTGAACACATGATAACGTGGGTGTCTGAGGGACTGCACTCAGGTGGCTGTCCGTCCAGTGTTAGACAGAGGGGCTGTGAGTTAGTAATGAACACTCACCGGAGTGTGTTCCTCGACCCCAGACGGGCTGCAGACCACATGCACCCCCGATGTCACCGACAAACAGCTCATGACTGTGGCAATGAAAATGGGCAAGGAGTGGCAGCAGGTCTCCATCCTCTACCTGGGACTGACCATGCAGGACATCGAGAAGGTCCAGGACGACAACCTCACTATGCGCAAATTCAAAGTGCTAGTCGAGTGGCGTCAGAAGAGCAAGGGAGGAGCCAGCGTCGCACGGCTGTACGAGGCCCTCAACAAGGACGATGTCCCCATTGAGGTGCGGGACGTGCTGGAAGGTGGGTCGTGAGCGCGTGTGCGTGCGTGTGTGCGTGCGTGTGTGCGTGCGTGTGTGCGTGCGTGTGTGTGTGCGTGTGTGCGTGCGTGCGCTGTGTTACTGCCTCAGCTGTTGTAGAGTACCTGTTAATGATAGGTGAGGTAACTTTTCTGCCTCTCTGTACCCCCTTCCCCGCCCTTAGGCATGGTACCACGCAGTTGCTTGTGACTGTATGTGATAGGCTGGCTGGGAATATGGAAGCACTCCCCAGACAGCCCAGTGAAAGGAGAGGAATGAGGGTGACCTCCACCACAAGCTAGTCGTTGGTGCTGTGTGACTGACGAAGGCACTTTGCTTTGGGAGACACAAACTGAAAACAAACCAATACTCAACATGTTTGTCAGCGCTGGGAAACGCAGTTCTCTCCTTGCATGTCTGAGGAATTCTACTTGAGCACTTCTGTGAAAGGTGCTGTACTTTATATTACAAGGAAACCAGGTTATTGACTTGCATTTCGATACGTAAAACCACTTTGTTGGCAAACAGCAAGTGTAGGCTAAGGTAATAGAAACTTGTGAAAATTTACGCGTTTCCTGTGTAGTTTAACACAACTGCTTGAAATGATGAACAAAATGTTTTGTTTTATATGAGAAGCAGGTTCTAACAGAAGATTTCTTAAAATTAATATTTTGTGAATGACACATTGTGAACGAGCATTATCAAGGTACTCATAGGTAAAGTGTGTGACCTAACACCCTGAAAACGTGCTTAAATTGAGATTTTGCAGAAAAAGTGTATTCTGGGTGTACAGCTACCAAGGTTACAGTTGGTATACTAACAGTCAGTTGAATATGTAAGAAACTGAAGGGAGGAGGTGGTGAAGGTTTGTCACACAAACGATCTGACGAATGTGGTTGCAGAAGGATAACGTCTACTGGGGATGATGCGCTTGTGGTAAAGGAAATGCGAAAAGAATGGCAAGCCGTCACGCAGACAGCTGCAGGACGTTGCGGAACAGCATGGAGCTTTTGGAAGCTTGTGAACTGTCAGAAGGAGGCTTGTTCATTCGGGGCTTTGAGCTCACGGACCTGAAGAAACATAAATTGACCAAACAATTAAAGACAAAACGACTTGACTGGACCAAACAGTTTTAAAACTGGGAGGCAGAACTCAACATCAGCTTCCATTATTTTTTAAGTGTTAATGAAAAATAAATAGTTTAAAAATCAAGGTTATGCTTGATCAGGTAGCGTTCAGTGACAAGCGTATCGTCCAATGCTCCCATTAGCAAGTCCAACATGTCAGACAGGAGGAGGAAAGGAGACGGGGGAAGACGCCACTCCAATAACGATGCGGAGCATCTTTGGACCAGGTTGACTACATGCAGTGGAGGGTAACGTGACCTGGCAGCAGTACGGTGCTTCCACAGCCGTGTGACTGTGCACAGAGGGGAGGATAAACTCTTGCGTTCCTGTTAATTTTCATGCATGATGAAGCTCTGTCATAAAGGTCAAGTGAAGTGTTTCCTGGAGTCCTGTGACTGACATGTTACTGTGGTCTGGTAACAGCACGGACATGAATCCAGTAGAGAACTTGTGGGTGATTGTGAAGACGCAGATGGGGGGAACCATAACAAACAAGCAGGAACTGACTGAGGAACTCATTTCAGATTGGGCACGCAATGCCAATATGCCTGAACGTCGCAGGAAACTTCTAAACCTGAACAAGTTAAATCCTTGGAAAAAGGCAAAAGGGTCATTCACAAAATATTGATCTTAAGAATTTTTGTTTGAACACGTTTTTCATGTAAAACAAAATGTTTTCATTTCATGTATTTCAAGAAACAGGATTTACAAATTTTCATTTACACAAATTTCTGTTAATTTAGCCAACGGTCTAGTTGGTAGACTCGGAGACAAAAGGAAGTGTGTGTGTGTGTGTGTGTGTGTGTGTGTGTGTGTGTGTGTGTGTGTGTGTGTGTGTGTGTGTGTGTGTGT
>JABJVR010001024.1:0-19943 GCA_025773905.1 Chitala chitala
CATGTGTCGCCCTTGGTCCATCACGCTTTTTTACAATCCCGAGTCCAGTTGCTTGATCGCCCCCCCCCCCCCCCCCCCATGACTCCCAGATGTCGCGTTTGAAGGGGGCTCCAGCGTTTTGCTAAAACGCTGCAGCCTGAGGCACTCAACATGAGTACCGCCTGGCAAACTTATGATAAAAATTTAAAAATGACATTCATTTACAGTTACGCAACCATGAACTTTGTTAAAATGACAAAGAGCGTAGATTTTGTGGAACGGCTACAAGAACCAGTCTATATTTACCGCAATCTGTTTTAAGAAGCAGCATGTGTGCAGCCACTGCGCACGGGGCAGGCAGCGCGCGGGCTCAGCGGCGGTGATGATGATGGGGAGTGACCCTCACTGAGATCACAGCAGGACGCGTCGCCGTATCACGTGGTGACCTCAAGGTGGCGGCAGCCAGGTGGAAAGAGTACAACGCTGGTCAAAAACAGTCAGCGATGGCGGGCAAAAGAGCATGGTGGCCAGTGTACATTGGGTGGGGGAGGTGGAAATGGGGGGCGGTAGCTTCTAGCTCAACAAACAGACATGGCTCTGCATGTGATAAGTGCAGCATCACTTGTTTGTATTAAGCCTCTAAAAGGATTATGGGAACACGCTCCGTGAGCTCAGCATACGGCAGGCCTGGCCACAGCTCAGGATAAGCCCTCAGTAGACATGAGCTCCTGACTTCTCTCCCTGGCTTTTCTTACTCCTCAAGTAATTAGGTGTTGTACCCTCCAGTGAGCCATATATACATGACTGTGCTGAGTGTGACACTGTTTCTGACTAATGCAGAGAGCACATACACTTGGACTGAGCACTAAATCACAGTATCAGGACATTGATCTAAATGCCAAAGTTTTACAGGAAGCATGCATTGGAAAGAAGTGACACTTATAGAAGGCACACAGACCACAGACAGCTGATAATTTTGCAAATCTAAAACACAAGATGCTGAGCTATAGGAACGCACTTATTTATGCACCTCCAACATGCAAGCTGTAAGGCTACAGGAATGCACTTTTCTGTGCATTTCTGACATGTAAGCTGAGGTTTGGAGGAATCCACTTTTCTATGCATTTCTGACATGCAAGTTGAGGGCTTCAAGAATGCACCTCTTTGCATTTCCAACATGCAATATGAGGATTGCTGGAATTTACCGCTCTGTGCCTTCCCAACATGACAGCTGAGGATTGCAGCAATTTACCCATCTTTGTATTTCCAACACACAAGCTACAGGGTTGTAGGAATTCCATGAGGAAGACACCTGACCACCAGCGGCTGCATGCCACATCATTTCAACATCCTGGCTGCAACTGCAGCCCCCCCAAAATGTCCATTTCATCTCCTGGCTTTTTTCTAAATTAGGTTATTGCTGTTGCCATGCTAACTTGTTAGTGAAAGTCACTAGGTACAGTCCTTCATTAATAGTTCAGTCAAAACATACATTAAGCAACATGGGCAGGCGAGCAAATAACCTGCAACAAATCCTTCACAATAAAACAATACTGCAAAATAAAATTACAAAGTGCACTGATGTGTTTATGATTTAATGACGCTGGCGAAATCTAATTTGATCTTAAACATGACATTTTGGTCGACAGTGACCCGTATCGCCTGTCTGAAAGATGGAGATGGAAAAGGCGACGGACCGGACACAGACAACGATAACCTTGTGAGCGCGCCTAAGTGAACGCTGCTTGAAGCGCGTGTCCACTCGCTGGTTCAGACAGGGTCTGATCTGATCATTGTCACCGCCGTCTCAAAGCGAAAGTAGCCCCGAGTTTCTGTAACATGATCTCCGATTGTCATTAAGAGCTCACATACCAGAGAAGTGACTCAGGACAGGACCAGTATGACCCTCTGTTGTTCATTTCACGTTTCATTTTAAGGTATATCACATCATTTGACCAATAAGAATTTCAGTTACTTTTTCGTATATGTGCTAAAACCCATGGGCTCAATCGACACTTGCAAATTAATAAATTAATTGTTTTCATGTTTATTTTTTTGGAAATCCATAACATACTCTGGTCACATTTTTTGAAACTCAGGATACCATTTTTGCTTTTCTTGTTTTTATACAGAAAAACATGCCAGTTTAAAGTTATATAAATGTACGCTGGCGATTCCTTTGTTTCAGTTAGACTTAACAGGTAAAAAAAAAAAGTAAGACAGAACTGAGCCCCAGGATGCTTGTGTCTGTCTGTCTGTCTGTCTGTCTAGGCAGAGCGCTCCGGGGAACTGAGCCGTGAACGCGCCGCGTTTAAGCGGCTGATGCGCGCTGCAGTAGAGAAGCGTAACGAACGGTCAGCTGGAGCGCGCACAAATTGGTCATTCATCTTTACGCTTGCGGGAAGAAACAGCCCCAAACCTGCTTTAGTTAGGAAATCATAGTAGGCTGTGAATGTGACAGGGAGTTTCCGACACAAAGAAAGCTTTCCAAATTTATTATTTTAGTAACAAAACCGTGGCGAATACATAACAAATGTAACACACAGCAAAATACATAGTACAGTATACTACTAACTCAAGTTCTGATGGTGTAAAATACATCCATCCATCCATTTTCCATACCGCTTAATCCTGTTAAGGGTTGCGGGAAGCCTGGAGCCCAACCCAGGAGACACAGGGTGCAGAACCTGTTTCCCTCCCTCCCCCCTAAAAGCAGAAAAAAAAATAACAAGCAGAAAACAGCTTGGCTCTTATTAAAAACAATTATATCAGAGCAAGATGAAGGGCCTTTGGTCACAGGCAATAAACTGTGATTCATACAAAACACTTGGCATCCTATGAGAGGCCCAGACCATCTCTCATCCAGTGTTCCTCTGGTCCCTTTTATCTGTCACAGATGCCACCGTGACTCTACTACTGTAGCCATTCATTGTTCTGTGTCAACATGTGATCGGCAGTGATGTCACCCTTACTCTAATACATTTATTTGCAGGGTTAACCTTGGCCACATTCCATCCCAGCGTACTCCATTACTGCTTCAGCTGATCGCCTCACCTTCACCGCATACACTGAAATGAATAGATATGCATGTTAGTTTCCAAAGAACTGTCTATGCATCACCAACATTCCAACCCGATTAGTTATTTACATCAGGTTACTATACTTACAGGCTGGAAATTTTAATTCAACTAACCACTGGCTTTTCACCACACCCCTGTATCTACAGGCAAGTCTCATAACTCACCTGGCAGGTAAACAACAGCTGACCGCTTCACCTGAGCCACAAAGCCAGAAAGGGATGCCATCTGGATTCTTTCTCTGTTTCCTCAGGGACAGACTCAGAACAGCCCACCAATCGTCTGGGCGTGGGATTCAGAAGGATCTCTGTTTTCTCCCGATAAGCACTCAGGATCTTCTTCCAACTTTCTTTGGACACAATTCAGAATTGAGGCACAGTTTCCCCTCTACATTCCTTGATTCACTTCTGGGTCTGGGAGATAAGAACAGTGGGGTCTGTCAACCACACAGAGAAAACCAGGGGGTGGGGGGTGTACACTGGCTTCTGACCAGAGCCAACCTGGAAACAGATTAATTAGACCACCTGAGACAAAACCACTAAAGCAGAATAAAACACAAAGGGAGACTGATTCCACTAATCTTCAGCCACAGGATTCTCACCTTGTGCCAAATACAAGAACGCCCAGGGTGTCAAGCTTTGTGCTACAGCTCTGTACACCTGGACGTCACGCTGGAAGTGCCTTTGCTTATGAAACATGGTGTACAGCAGCACTTTTCCTCTTGTGGCATTTTGTCACCAGAGTCCTCAGAACAGACATCTTGCAGAAAGTTTTTTTACTGTGAAACACGGAGTAGTTTCTTTCCTGACAGAGACTTACAGAACCAATCATTGATTACATGGGTCGGACAGCTGTCAGTAAGAGTTACTTTCTCTGATCGTGCCGAAACAGCTGACAGCCAAAGAACTCCACGTGTAGAAAGAGTTAACCATTATAGTTCAGAGGTTTCCAATCACATGGTACCATCTAAAAGGATGAACAGCAGCCAGAATGAAAAAACTGACTGTCAGTCCTGGAGTCCCTCTGCTAATGACAGCCAGCCTATCAACGCTCTCAGCGGGTCCCGCTGGTAATGAGGTCCAGCCAATCAACACTCCTCGTGGCTCCTGCCCAGAAATGTCAGCCAGCCTGTCAGGCTTCCCTCCAGTCCACATGGTGATGTCATCACGACAGTTTTGTCAATTAACTCCACTCCCTAAGGCCACTCAATTTAATCACAGAAAATGGTGTGAAACACTGGCATTGAATGTGCACAAAGCAAAAACACTGTGACCTCCCTCAACTGGTTGAATTCATCATTTTTACAACACATCTTTACTAAGAGAGTGATTCAACGTAAATTTAATGCTTCATTAAAGTAGTAATATAAAATAGAACGGTTTACAAAACCATTCTATGGTATTCGCAATTCAGTCCACTCGGTGTTTAGAAGGCAATTTTAATGTACATTTGTAATTCAAGAATTTCTTCAGCATAAATTTTATTCAAGCAAGAAAAATGCGTCTCTTGCATATAAACAGAACACACACATCCACTGAAAACAGAATTTGGAATGTTATGTAACATACAAACCTTTTTGTATTGTACCATTTTCATACATAGCTTCAACCCAATTTTAATAAACGCACTTTAAGAGAGGTAAGGAGCATAACTTGAAATAAATTTACATACCAAAAAGCATTATATGACATATAAATAAACCAGTTACGGCTGCTGCTTTGCGTGGATGGTCACAGGAAACGCTAAAAACACATTGCAATAAAAGGCATACTCGCCCAACACACTTTGGATTCAGTGGGAATAGTGTAACCACCTGCCCAATTAAGTGGACCGCAGTAAAGGCGTGCCTCCCACTCAGTGAACTGAATTTGCGAGCAGTTATGTTCTCTTCAAGTCATCATTCAACTCGTTACGTGAAACAAACAAGGGGAAAACAGAAAAAGTGGAAGGCAAGTATATGTTCGTGCTCACACACTGTATGCGCGCGCGCACGTACGCACGCACGCACGTACACACACACACACACACACACACACACACACACACACAGTATGCTGAGCTTCCAGTGTTAACAGTTGTCTCGCCAAAATACACGTGCATCAGTAACAAGATGGAGTGTAAAGGAACAAAGCCCGGCAGCTTTAAGAAATATCCGGAACTCTGGAGGCTCCTTTCATCTGTCACTACAAAGTGAGAAGTGCGGTGCCAAACTCCTCTCCATACACCATCTGCTCCTGCTGAAAACTGCAGGACAAACCGAGCCGTTTTACCGTCCCGTTACAAAGCGTGTGAACAGCATAAGTGAACATATGGGTTCCTGAGACGCAGCCGCGGAGCTGCTCACTAAATCTCACACTTGGACTAAGTGCTTATTCGAAGGTCTTAAATACACGAGAATTTTTTCTAATTGCTTAGATTCCACTTCATAGTTTTGGTATAATTTTTTTTTTTTAGTTCATGAAATGTATTATTCTTTCCTAATGCAATAACAAAAATTGTATTAGGAAAGATCCTATTCGACTTCTGCGTCATCACTTATTTTTACAACCTCACGACTTTACCATATCAAGTATGTATAGGCCTATACTATAATGGAAATAAAACTATGCTGGTTTGTAAATGCATCTTTCTGATCCATTATGTATATAATGCCTAACTGTGCGTAAGCCCCTTACTGCTCGGAGGAAGTTTCAGCGTAGGCAACATTTCGAAATGACTGTAACAACCAAAATAGTACGTTGATCTTTTTGCATCGTGGGTCCAAAATTTAACATGAATCTTTTCAGCTGCATTTTAGCGCTGAAGCCAAGGAAGCAAATGAATGGTGACGGGCCGTCGCCGGCAATTAAAGTTCGGACTTCTGAAGTAGTGCCATGCGAGAAGCAAGACCACTTCGGGATGGCCGGGGTCTGCTGACACCCCAGCATCACTCCCTGCACAAAACTCGAACAGAAAGCTCAGTGAGTGTGTGTGTGTGTGTGTGTGTGTGTGTAGATCAGATAAAATGACTGAGCCGCACCTGAACAGCATCTTCGGTTGCGTTTTTTAAACCCACCTATTAGAAAATGTAATATTTCGCTACGCTTTTAATTTAAAGAACCCTGTTTTACAGACATTTTTAAACACGATTTGCAGTTATTTCATATCATGGCGTTTGTTTGATGCGCCTTTGAATCTCTGTTGTGTTTGAATACCACGGAGCTGCGTTAAAAGTAACACAACACTATGCATTTTTTTCCACACACGGATTTGTCTGCGATTACCAATACAGCTTCAATTACTTGCAGGCAACGGCGATAATGTACTAAAACTACTAGCCTGCATGTTAAATTGTGCTACAATTACTTTGTATACAATCTTAATGAGTTTTTAAAACAGAAATATTGCGTAAATGAGTCACAGCCACTGGAAAAAAAATTGACAATTTTGAATCGTTATAAACCAGCTCATAACAAAATACCACAAATCATCGGTCTTTACACCCTTTACAACACCAGCCTGGCGGGACAGTGACCTCTCTGCCACCCACTGATCACATTAAAGGACTTGGGTGAATTATTGACTCTGCACTGGCATGCTCTAAATACAAACCGGTTGATTTATGCTCCAGAAACTATGTCGCCATAAAGGGTAAATGCGCAAACGGTGCCGTTTCACTTTGAATAAGTACTTAGCTTACTACAACTATGAGAAACATGGTATTTTGTAAATGGTTGTAAAATCAACTTTTCTGTAGCCCAATTTTAAACTGCCAGAGTTGAATTTGGTCAAATTTATTTCATCTGAAGCGTTTTCTGAATGAGGTTTACACGAGTTTAGATGAGCAGGAGGTGTCCTACGCAACAGAGTAACATGTAACCAGGAAGTGAAAGGCATCTTATTACTATAGTATGTCACAGCTTTCAAAAGACCTGTTGTCTGGACCCTACAAAACCAGTACAAAGAGGAGCACCACAGCATAAAGGGGCGTAAACCTAGGACAGTTTCAAGCGCCCGTGACTGAGAGGCCCTAAAATTCAATACATAGTTTAACATCTTACTTATTTTTCAGGAGGCCCACAATCATTAGCTGTAACTCTGCGTGCGACACACCGAGTAAACCAAAAATACACAACAAAAGTAATTCATAAGCATAATGAAACTGCATGAAGATACCAGAGGAAACAAATTCCGTTTTAATGCAACAGTGCACAGGGCATGAAATCAGAAATTATAAAGCAGCAAAACTCTATACCTGCAATATTCCATTAGCTTTTCGGCACCATTGAATGAAAGAGCAGCATCCCCCGACCTGAACTGGCAGGTCTTTCCAAGCTCATTGTAACTGTGGCGTGCCCAGAAAATGCACAGAAGTGGGCACCATTAACAGCAAAGTGACTTCTGACTGTCTTCAGCTGGTTCTGCTGTTCCATTCACCTGTTCATTTACATTGGGACTACAAATTAGAGATTGTAATACAAACTTTTATTGCATGCGTTTTTGCAAAAAACAACAAGTAGGCAGTCATTTGCTTCCAACATTCTTCCCTGCATGTGTCTTGTAAATTTTAACATAAAATAACCCTAACCCTAAATTTTACCCATTTTAAATGTTTTCTTTCCAGACAAGGTTATTATTGACAGGTCAGAATACATTAACAAAATACATTTAATAGTACAAGGTATGAAAAGAGTAAAAATGTAACACTTAAGAAAAATGCACGTTTGAACAATCCAAAATGTATTCTTCTGCAGTTGGTTCCTCTAAATATTCCTGATTCATTTGTGTATCATTTTAGTAGTCGTCAGGATAGTGTGTGAAATCTACGTCAGCTTGCATCATAATAAACAATTCATACTATGTACATTTTAAATAAAATCCACCATTTAAGGAAAACACAAATCACATAAAATCAATACTTACTAACTTTATGGCATTATATTAATAAACATGTTAATACGTAAAAATGCAGTTTGCAATTGGACAGACAAAAAGAGTAAGGTGACAGAACTACGCATGTTGTTCTGTACAAGGATCCAGTGATGGTACCAATAGGGGCATAAAGGGGAAAAAAAAAACTGCAAAACTACCATGTAGAGAGATAGGGAGGTGGGCATTGGCTTGCAAACCTCTAGTGCATTTGAATGACTTTTGCTTTAGTACTGGAAACTGTAGCTTTTAAGATCCACCCACCTGTAGTGCCAACATGTGTCTCTGGGTTTTGGCTAGTGTCTCCACACAGTGAGCATGTTTGTGACCTTTGACACTGAGCACATGTACTATACATGTGAAGGGCATCTCTCTTAGTGAAGTACATACGGAAGAGACCAACTAATCAAAGACAAAAATATTCCCTTTCCATAAAAAAAACAATACAAAGGAGACCTGTAGTAACAGAGAACAGAGCTTCTACCTTCAGCCAAGATTTGTGTGTACACTTTGTATAGTGTCACTGCGTTAGTGTAAATAGAATTGACCTCCAATTCAACTGCACATTATCAAAATATGCAGTTATTGTCTAATGACTTTGACATTAAAAATTAATTATTTACTGTAGCCTGAGCCCTAAAAATGAAACTGAAGCATTATTTTTAAACACCATCATTTGGTGTCACCTCATGATTATGCATGAAGTGAGTGGTTTGTAGTAGCATCCATTACCAGGAAACCCGACAGGAGAGTTTACAGTCACTCCACAGAGCCTCACTGGACACCTTCGCACGCCATCGTTGCATTTCAGCCAGTGCAGAAGTGACCGCATGGAGGTGCCACGCTCACGCCAGGCACCAGAAGACGGTGAGGGCCGCGGCGATGCCGTTCAGGATGGCCATGCTGTAGCCCATGTGGAAGGAGTGTCCTGTCATCTTCCTGCAAAGACAGAACACATGCAGGGCGAGGACCACGTCAGCTGCCTAATTGCTGCTGAATCACAGTCACCTCAAGGCAGGTCCTCCCCACACCTGCACCAGTGTGTCATGAGCCAAACCACTTATTTCACCACGTGTGACAAGACAGATTGAGAAATTGACTTCACCAACACAGATGAGCCTCTGCGTGAGGCATCAGAGACACGGGACGTCAGAACTAAGGCTAGAACATGGAAAATATGTTTTACTAAACGTATATCCAGCACAACCCATCACAGGCATTGCTACAGTACTCGGACACACAAGCAAAAACAAAAATGTTATGTAGTTAAAATATTATTCGTTCATTTTCAGTAATTATTAATTAGTCTATCAAACACTGCATCATTAGAGGGGACACAGACATTGAGGTCAATGCAGTTTAGAAACAAAACCATGGATGGGAACATGGTCAACAATGTCACATGTACAGTGCAGTACTGGGCAAGCCTGCTGCATTTTAATAACTTTTGTAGTTATATTTCTTCTCTAGCCAAATTATTGTTTTAATAGAACCGGGTTTTACGCTGTTCTGCGTACAACAGCACAACTATGCAGGTACCAACGTAAAGTACATAAAGTGCCCCAGGAAGTGAAATGGCACAGGAAATGCCAGTATGGCTGAGGATATAAACCGCACCCTCGATTTGCTACCTCACTTCTGGGTTTGGGGGATCTCCAGGACCCCTTTGAGGAAAGGCCTGGTTAAGTCCATCACGTAAGCTTGGTATGAACCACGTGACTGCGATTCAGGAGTACTGAGGAGGAAACTAATGACCTCATTAAACAGCCTCCACCCCAACCCAACCTCTGGAGAGCATGAGCAAGTCTCAATTATAACTAATTTAGAATCTTAATCTATTTAACAATAAATAGTAAAAGGAATTGTGTTGTGCAAAAAATTGTAACTGGCATTATATTACAGAAGTGCTTATTGGTATTTTTCAAAATAACAGATGGCATTAATTTGAAAGAAGAAGAAAAAAAAAAAAGACTGTACATGACAGGTAATAATCAGCAGACAAACACTAATTATGCAAATTGTCTATGGGGAAAAAAACTATTGAAATATAACATTTATTCTTGTTTACTGCTTATTTATTTAGAAATTAATAAGAATCCAGCTGAGATGTGTAAATGTTTGAAAGTTTAGATAATATTAACAACTCAGAAATGGCCAGAATAAGGAAAACAGGACACTGAACCTTGTTAAAGACAGCTGCTGGAGCTGTGAAATATGACACAAAGTTCATTATTCCCCAAGAATGAAATCCTCAAATAATGTCAGCATACAGTTAAGAGCCTTGCCACCCACCGCCCCACCACTGAAAATAACATCTCTAACGTGCTTTACGAAAACTTCATGGCGAAGACAGTGGACCTCATGTATGTGACGGCACGTTTCCATGGAAACGCAGCCATGCACACTAACTTCTCTCTCCTTCGCAGTGTTTAAAGGAAGGTCTGACTGCAGCTGCCGACGAGAAGAAATTATGCAAAGGAGGGGAGCAGGCAGGGAGCGTATGGGGGTGTACTCCTAGCATTTTAATCACTGTGCCTCATACTCCACGGAGCACCTTAATCCGGCCCGCTGCTGTGGCAAACACAGCTGCTCTGCGTGGGGGGGGGGGGGGGGTTAGTGCTACTCTTAACAATGAAAACTCTTCTCTTTGTCTCACATCCCAGCAGTCCTGTTTTTCTGAAACTAACGTCCTGCTGCTATAAATTCCACAGTGATTGTCAGGTGTTTAATGAGAAATGTTACAGTAGTGCTGTCCACACAGCAGCAAAACTGCTGAAAACTGCATGCCAACACTCACGTCACGTACTGCAAAACGCAAAGTGCTCGTCGCTAAGGAAGAGGGAAAAACAAAACAATGATACAGTGGGCGTGTTTCACTGAGGCCTTCTGTCTGCAACTAACGTACACAGCCAAGGATGCCCCCCCCCCTCCCCAAATTAAGGGTAGGATTCACTGACTGCATGAACCAAGTCGTGCATCTACACCGCCATCACACACACTGCTACTCGAGACGTACATGGAAAGGGACATTAATCTCACATCTTAATGCATTCATTCATGCTGCTTTTTTTTTTTTTTTTTTACCTGTATCATCTTATAATCTAATTACACAGATGTATAAACCATCCAGAAATATGAAACGCAGAATGGAACGTTACGCTCGATAGTCACGCAGGATCCGAGGTTCCATGCTGAAACCCGCACAGTCTGACAGGCATAAAGGGGAAATAATCTGTACCGAGCTTTGAGTGTTCAGCTGTTCTATTTCAGGATGACAACTGTCAGCGACTTAAAAAATAAATAAATAAAATAAAAAGTCATCTAAAAGGTCACGTTTCTGCACATTGACCATTTGGCAGGTGATTTAACGCTTCTCAAGGCTCATCTTGTACCATTTTCACAGACAGGTGTAGTGACTGACCCTGCTCCGCCCCACTGGCGGTGTGAAATGCCCTCATGCTCACAGACAGACTCAAACAGGCTGCCAAACCAAGCCAGGAGCATCACCAAGGAACAGCCACGATTTTGATGGATGACACAGCCAATCAAAACAAGCTGTCAATTCCATCACCGGGACAACAGCTGACAAAATGACTCTGCTCTCTTCAACAAAGACCACCGTATTCACTCTGACTGCTGTGGAGTGCGTAACAGCACCAGGACAAAAATTAGTAGCATATGTAACAGGAAGGCCTGCACCTCTGCCCGAGAAGCTGCTGTGATGTACTCCAGGAAGGAAGTACCTCTCAAACCTTTATGGGGTAGTGCTGAAGTGTAAAGAATGGAGGGGAAAAGTAAACTGACATATCTCAGAATTCCAAATTCTGGCAACAAACGTCTGTCACTGCCTCACTCTTCATGTGCACATGATGAGCTAAAACCATCTGGTACACAAAATTTTATTTTTTAAGATTTTATACTACTTTATTAATCCCACAGACAAATTACTTCTCTGCATGTAACCCATCCTGAGGGGAGTGGGCAGTCAGCCACATGTGGCGCCCGGGGAGCTAGCACTGAGCGTCTTGCTCAGGGACACACTCAGCTGTGCAGGCATTTGAACCGGTAGACTTCCACCTTGGCCGCCTCGCAGCCCGATGTTCAACCAGGTATACCGAGCCAGCAGGCTGCTAATACAGCAGGGGACTGAACAGTAAAGATGAAAACTTTGCTACAAGTTAAAGTGCCCTTTCGGCAACATTTATTTCTGGAAACACAGGTCACAAGTTTATTCTCCACAGGCAGATTCTGAACTGATCATAAAGTCAATCAGCCAACGACGCACAGGAAATGTGAGAATGCAGCTGACCACCTGTGACAAAGTATCACATCACATCTGACTACCTGTGGCTAGGTAAACTCACATGTGTGTGCGCCCACCGTGCATACGATCACATTCTACGTGAGACGTCTTGGTCTATGGTTAGATCCACTGACTGGCAGGGAATTCACCTCCTCAAACACTTTAATACACTTTTTGCTGTACCTGTAAAGTGAGCTGGGGTATAGTATTCCTGCACCCTTCCACACTAAAGAACAAAGGACGACACAGGAAGCACAGATAGCCATCTCAACTGTTGAGCGAGCATGTGCACTGAACTACTTAAAAACCACATCCACTCCTTTTATCAAAGGACAAGAACAGCTGGAATCTCTTTATACCGAAGGCCAAAGTGAAAAAAGCTATTTTCAATTAAAAAACTATTCGTTACACTGCATCACAATGACAATAAACTGTAAACCAAGCAGAGGGAAATGTGAAAAATAAATTAGAAGTGGGAAAAAAAAAAAAAAACAGACGCTGTCCCACCACCTTAAAAAGATTTTTTATTTGGATGGAACACAAGTAAACTGCCATTTTCACAAGGACGACACAGTATAGGTACATTGGAATTCTTTGTTTACCCACAATGAGCTTCAAATATAAAACTACACATAGGGGGGGTTTTCAATAAATGGTAACATGTCTGAAGTATGTGGACAACCTTGTAATATTGTTTGGTAAATTTGCTTGCTTGGTGTCCTTTTTGTAATCATGTTAGCTTGCCTTTGAATTTTATACCTATTTTTGTGATAATTTTGTTCATGGTAGTGGTTTAATTAAAAAGCAGAAGATGTCCCACCTCAGCCTTGCAGGAGACAGCGGAGTGGGAGGAAACATGCCAGGTTCGAAGGAGTCAAAGTAGGTCAAAGTCCAGGAGAAGCTGCAGCAGGTGGTGCCCGCGATCAGGGACAGGAGCAGCAAACTCCAGAACCCTGTGGAGAACGCCATCAAACACGCAAACTACCGAGGGCTTTGGGAGTTCACAGGGCAAAGGTTCCACTTATCTCACCACAATGCATGTCAGAAATTTTACAATAAAGCAATGGGTGTTTCATTTTGGTACAATGAACGTAAAGAACAAGGGTATTAGTTCACGGGGTTGTAGAATTCATACCCACTTATGGGACTGTGTGAACTGTCAGCGCGCCCGATTTGACAAGCATCTGCTCTACATACAGTTTTCCCACCTGAAGTGAACTCTTCACGCAAGGGGTGCGAAGCCAAAAATAGGGCTCATCATTTCAACATAAAACACGCGATTTATGAGAAATTACAGTTGTGCAACTTCCATTGCCAGGTGATTTAACGCTGGCTGAAAAATGTTTTAAATTATTGACTTAGCCTTAATAAACACGACACGTTTCATTATCTTCTCTTAAAATACACAAAATCCGTAATTCACCCATAAACTTTAAAATTATGGCAAAAGGGTTTAGGTTTTTACCTAAAAGACTGATTTCAGACCCGTCGTCAGTGGTAACCTTCTCGGTGCGCAAATCTGCAAAGAAATTACCGGGAAACAATAATGACAACCAGATTTACATAAAAACGCACATTTTGTAAAAATCACTGGCATCGTGCATGAAACTGATAACCGCTTTGTAATACTTTGTACAAACAGCGTAAAACTGCAAAGCCATCTATGGCCAGCGCTGACATTACTTAGTACCGTAATTGATTTAGGTACGCTTCACTTGCCTTTCAAAATTATGTAAAAAATTGATAAGAAAAAGGCGATGAGACAACACATGACAACACAGCATAACATGGAAAATATCCTGGCTGCCCACAGTTTGCCGCCGCTGCCCGGGCTCTTGTACGCGGCGCTTCTCAGTGACTTTAAGCGGCTTTGCGGAGCCGCCACTGTGTAATATCCCGCCGCAGCGCCGTCTGCCCCTTCCACAGGCTGCTGCAGACAGTCCAGCTCCTCATCCAGCCGTCGAGCTAGGTGTTTATCGCGGTTGGAAACGCGCGGCATGATCAGTAGAAAAACAGAGAAATCTTCTCTTGTTCAACGCCAAAAACCAGTTAACACAGGTCAAAACGAACACAAAAACTACAAGTTAAACCAAAAAACAAAGGTAACTGGAAAGGCTAAGGAAACTCTAAGTGTTGTACAATGCCTAGGTAAGGTAGTTTAAGTTTTAAACTATAGCGTTTAACATACGGAGAACACATACGCACACTAAAACAAAATTAAATCGTGCTATTATTTTCAAAGCATGGCGGTTTTCACTTCCGTAATCGACACACCCTTTTTTCCCGCCTACTCAGCGCTATGCCGATTGCGATTGGAGGTCACTGTTGGGTGTTTTTTAAACGTATTTTATTGGGTAAAATAGACGCCAATTTAAAAAAAAAAAGTTTTTTGCAGTTGCACTGCACAATATCGGATCATTGACCAGACTAACATGCTTGTTACACCTTTGCCCTTTGAACCTACATCCAACCAATCGACGGGAGTGTGTTTTTCTGTAGGGTGGACATATTTACATACAATTTCAGTTAACGCGCAGATGAAGTTTTTTTTTTTTTCCCCCTGATAATTATGTCATCTTTTAATAAAATAGACTTTATTATAATAAAATAGAGACTTTACTGTTAGTCGCAGATAACAAAGGTTATTTACCGCTATGAATTTGACTAAATGCTGTTTTATTTAAATTACTGATGTTACTTGCCCAGAATAAATCGAAATGTATTTGAATGCACCCGTCTCAATTTGAATGTGTGTCACCCATTGTACTTAGGAACTGTTAGAAAACAAATGTTCCATTACAAGCTTGGGACGTATGGCGTGTGCGCGCGCTCACGTGTGCAAATACGTTGTACAGAGTATATTTCAGCTGATCTGTGCTACAACAAAAGTTATTAAATGTTAAATGTAGTCACAGTCAGTTACGGGTTACTGCTATTGGTAATTTATAGAAAAGTAATTTGCATAGAGATATGGCCAGGGATTTTGCCCTGGTCATTATAAGGGCTATATTGTTACTTGCACAGGGTTTTTTTTCTCCCCTCAGATATAATAGAGCACAGTGAGTCAAAGCTTACCTGTACCAGGAGCAACCGTTCCATTGGTTTTTTTGTGGATTCTGTGTGTATTTCAGCTGTGTGCTTGTCTGTACACCTCCCAAATAGCACTTCCCATACTGAAATTTTTAATTCCATCCCAGGGTGCAGCTTCACGTCAGCATTAATATTGCCTATGATGCCAACAGCAGATACACCCATGGGTGACTGTTGTCCGTAGCCTTCTTTATGAGAACAGCCCCACACAGCGCTGCCTACCCACATGTACTAGTTGCCTTATCTACTTCTCACTAAGACAAATATCAGCAGAATTTAAGACAACTGATTTGGTAGTATAACCTGTGCAGTGCTTAAATGGCAGCTGTGTACAAATAAAATGTTTGTGTGTACCTGCAAAGCATTAAAATGCAGTAAATCACAAAACACTTGTAGCAGTTTTTGTATTTATTCACATTCTGATTGTGTCCCTGCCTTTACTTCCTGAATGCTGACTGTTCAGCTTCATCTTGGGTGTTACCAGGAGACGTCTGTTCAATTAAAAGGTGAGAACCGCTGCGGAAAGATATTTGTCATCTCCACGGTTAGAAGAACGCAAGCTGCGGTCTTGTCACTTAAAGGTTTTTGCTGAAATTTGCTCTCACCTCCTCTCATGGTGTCTGTTTATTTATACCCTGGGTGTGTCAAGCTTTGCCAAGCATGATGGGAAAGGGGGAATTTGGGGGGTGCCTGGCAGCAGGCAGCAAGCTACATGAATATTTCATGGTGCTTTTGTCTCGGATGCCTGTAATAATGCTGTCCGCAGTACCCAAGATAGTGGAACTACCACATGCACCTCATGGTCTGAGTGCCTAGCTACCCACTCAAGTCAAAAGTGATGCCTGCCATCTGTGTGGGGCACTTCCATTTCACGTATTTCACTCCAGTTATGAGAAACCATTATTTTCCAGATTGAAACAAAGGTTTCAGGGTACTATGAAGGGATCTGCTGGCCTGGTGCTGTAGCCACGATTCCACTTTCCACATCTTGTTGATGAGTAGCGTTCTGCCTCTTATTGTTGAGGTGTTTAAATTACATTACCGTAGCTTAATCCCACGGATGAGGTGGCCATCCTTTATGTCTGAAGGCACTTTATATCCCCTTTGTTGCTCTGAGCAGGACCTGTCTGTACTTTGTACTGACATCAGCTTGTCTCTTCCTGCACTATACCTTACATTGATTCTCCGTTGTCACATCAGTGTCTGAGCCACACAAGAACCATTTTAAGGAGATGAAAACGTGCACCATTTATCCCCCCAGGATCAGTGACACTCTGTACACAGTTAGTAATTAAATTGCAGCATCGTAGTTAACAAGACTTTAAGAATGTAGCTGTTTTTCGTGCATTAATCATTTGGCAATTTAACTGAACACCATCAGCAATAATGGATATATATGTGAAGAATGTGTTTTTTCCTGTGTTTCCAGAAGAATTGTCCTTAAAGAAAAAGCCACCATGTGAGTGGATGCTGTGCAGCTCTGTTGGGTGACACCCCCGTGTGAACTACACCTCTTGTTTTCATGTAGCACCTTTAGATCAGCTGATCCTCCTGTGACTCTCTGTAAACTCCTGTTGACCCCCATCTATGCCTGGGATTGCCTTGTACTGACAGAGACTCCTAAGGGTGTGGAAACTCACTACAGACACATTCTGCTTATTTATTCAGTACATTTCTTACTGGTTACTGTACATATTTAAAATCTTTTAATTGGTTTAAACTTAAATTATTGGCTTTTGAATTGCAGTGGGTATTATTTTGTGCTACTGTAGTATTTTTAAAATTGGTTTACCTTCAATATTTTTGTCACACAGGGCCAAGTCTAATTTTGAGGAAATAATTGGAAGAAAAAAAAATTGAAAGTTGGTTTTTACGAAAAATTCAAAGTATTTTGTAGTATCTAAGGATAGTTTCCACGTGATCACATAGCTAAATATTGTAAAGCGCTTTGTCATGTTTGTACAGGTAACCTTTACCTTTACTGTGTTTATAGTCTCACACCACCTGTGTTAACCGCTGACTTCTGGATGATAAAGTGAAGGTCACAGCCCCAGTGATTAAGGTCAGTCCTGACAAAAAGTCCATGCCACATTTATTGGACATCTAGCCACAGTGAAAATATGACAGATATGCTCAAGACAGAATGCAAACCCCTTGATTGAAAGGCTTTCAACAACATGGAGACTGTGTAGTCCATGCAGGAGAAGAGATATTGACTGAACCTTCCAGGAACAATCTGTGGTAGAGAAACCATATTGGTTAAATGACATTTATTTTTTCCACTTTTAAACTATGCTAATTTAAACTATGCTAATAACTTGACCTTATGTTCAGAAAAAGGAGAAAGGGGGCCTCTCCTTTACCCTGTGCAGCCAAGACAGTGGAACATTTTTCCTTGAAAGGTGTATCACTCAGAAGTAGAAATATGGCACTGAAATCCCATAGACCCACCCATGGTAAAAACGTACAATTCCTGCAGTCATTGTGCCAATCCCTTCTCTCCGTATGCCCAAAGTGCAAAGCTGGTCTCACTATCGACTTTTTATTGGATTGATGACTAATGATTATTAGTGCTCAGTTCTGTCTGAAATTAGGTATTAGGTATGGTGCAGCAAAAGAAAAATGGATGATGGTAAATAATAAATAATTTCTTGCCGTATATGCAAGCATTTACCAACCACGCTGTTTGGAATTCTGTATCAGGTTATTATTATTATTTTTTTACCAGAAGATATTTTCTTGCCTTATTCTAACTGAATTAATATGCTCTTTTTGTTTCTGACAGCAGTGATAAAAGCCCAATGCAGTGGTAATTACTTTAAAAGCCTTCCTGTTAAGCTACTCTCTCTTTGATGTTGCCAGAGTATCAAAGGTAAGTGAGTCTGCTACAGTAGGAACCCTTGGCTGTCTGGACAAGAATTCAATTACTTCTCTAAGCAGGGGACTTGAGTCTTTAGCTCAGCAGGCCAAGTCACTCATCTAGTAGGTTTGTGTGGCCTGTGTGGGTTTGATTTCCGGCGGAGCATCCCCCGTTACACCAAAAAAGTAAGTTTATCTGTGTTTTATGAATGAGATTGAAGGCCATACTGTAAGCTGGTAGGAAGTTTGGTCCTGCAACCTTGAGAATGTCAACCTTGGTTTGTCCTTCCAAAAATGTGGATCTCTTCCAGCACGTTGGATGTGACTCCTATGGCTGCCACCACTGCTGAGACCCACATGGTGTCTGGTCCTGGTCCTGGTCCTTGAGTCGAGGCTACTGTTGCCACAACAACATAGCCTGAGGCAGCCTCTGCCAGAGGACATGCCTATGCTTGGATGTCAGGAACCATGAGCTCCACCATGTTCACCACATGGGTACAAATGCTGAGTGCATAAAAATAAGAAGTGTTCATATCACACCCTTTAAACATCATGTATTCAGAGAACACTTCATCTGGAAATCATTCGGTGCAGTATTCCTCAACCTGTCCTGCCAACTCCAACGATGATTCTCCTAGGTGGATAGATGCCAGACCTTAATTTCCAAGGGAACGACCAAACGAGCCTTCATAACAGAGTCTAAAGGAAGTTGAAACAGAGGGTCATCACCCATAAAAGGACACTTTTACCTTTTATCTCCAAAAAATAAGAAATTGCTGGTTTTTCCCAGGAAGCGGATAGTGTTGCAGGAGCACACCAAAAGTGTGGAAGTCGTCAGCTCAGCTTGCTGCATCGTCTCACACCATCTGTTTGGACGCCCTGCTGGTTTGAGCTTTGAACTGAAGGCCAGCTCCAGTCTGTTGTGTGCTTGCAGTGTGTACTCTTTCAAGAAGGTTCTATTTTTAGATCATTCATCTGTTTTATTTGCTTAACAAACACACCCTTGAGGTGGTTTCCACAGCAATCTTAATTGCTACGTCTTTATAATTAGCATCAGTGGATGAAAACTGGGCTTGGATTAGAGAGGTCATAAGATTTTTTTGTGTGTGTGTGTGTGTGTGTGTGTGTGTGTGTGTGTGTGTGTGTGTGTGTGTGTGTGGGGTAGTTTGAGTGGTTCCAGGATGGACAATACTCACTCTTAAACGATGGAAGGGGGACAGATGTCCCCTGGAGATACTGCCAAAATGTAGCATTTTGAAGGACATGACTGGTTGTGTTCTGAAATAAACCTGCAATCCAACTTCACTGTCAACCAAGCAGATATTTTTCCTGGTCTACATGAAGAGCAGTTAGACAACACCGCCTGTTTTCGCTTATTAGGTTTTTTAGCCAACTACTGTGCTTATAATTTGTTGAATGTCTCCCTGCCGTTTAGCTGTAATGGCAGTAAACGATGGTAGACTTCTGAATTTCCCGCTCTTTTACATTTTCATAATGGATCTCTTGGGGTGAGTCTCCCTGTGCATTGTGGGAGCTGAATATGGAGCCAGTTGTCAATGACCTGCACCATAGGTAACCCCAAACCTCTTTTTTCTCTGGTGCTTCCATGGTGTTCATATGGTCACCACCCAAGGTTGACCTGTAAGGTGCAGGCAGAGAAGGGCATATGAATGAGGAGGTGACATGGGTCAGGTGTCAGGAGTCGAACTCACCAGCAGTTTATTTAT
>JABJVR010001025.1:0-57334 GCA_025773905.1 Chitala chitala
AGCCTGGTCAGTAACAGTGTGGTCAGTATCAGTACAGTCAGTATTAGTGTGGTCAGTATCAGTGCGGTCAGTATTAGTGCAATCAGAATCAGCGTGGTCAGTAACAGTGTGGTCAGTATCAGTGCGGTCAGTATTGGTGTGGTCAGTAACAGTGTGGTCATCACCCAGCAGATTCTCTGCTACCTTAAAATGGCACTGGTCAGTCTGTTGCTTGCCTGGTGGCTCAGTGTGTAGAACGTCAGGCTGGGATGCACAAGTTTCCTGGTTTGAATCCCAGCCCAGCCACCAGGTGCGTCCTTGAGCAAGACACTCGGCGCTAGCTCATTATCACACATGTGAAATGTAAGTTGCTTTGGATAAAAGTGTCTGTCATATGAGTAAAAGTACTTGGTTTTGTTGCCTATTTGATGTTTATACTTTAAGAAGGACCTTTTTTCTTTTTTTTTACGGATTCTGAATTTCTGAATTGTTGATTAGGTTAACTATTTAATTTTATGTAAATTAAGCCATCATCAGATTCTGTTCCTGTGGCTTTCTGTTGTTCCTGAGATGTCAGTATTGCTGCCAGTTGTTAAACACTATATCATCTCTTTGAATTTGTATTTGGTTTCTTGCCTGTGGTGCTCTGGTCCCAGCAGGGGGAGTTTGGAGAATAAAAAAAAGTATTACATTACCCTCAAAGGGCGAATGGCAGCTTTAATTTCCTTGTGCCTCATGTGTGTTATGAGACTCCGTTCGTCATGACTGTTTGTATTTCAGATGAAGTACAGCTAGAGATGTTAGTTTTGCTAAACTGGGTTAAGGCTGAGCACAGTTACTCTTTAAACTGAAGATAACAAGCCACAAAGAAGCAGAACATAGTGTGAACATAGAGAATGCAGCATGGTAATGTAATTTAGTAATACACATAGATGTCTTTATTTTCATTTACATATGCACATTGGAATGCTAATTTAATTCAGTTAGGATTATAATGTTAATATGAGGAACTTCTGAATATTTCTGTGCAGGATGTGTGTATGCTGTTACCTGTGGGGGCGCTGTGTCCATTCTGTTTGGTGTTGTCTCTTGCAGAATGAGCGGGAGCAGGTCATGACCACAAACGTGTGGCTCAGTCAGGCCAGTACCTCATGTGTGACCTCCCAGTTCTTTACATCCACATATGTTCACCTCTGATTTAGAACTTCACATGCTGTTTAATACACACTTCCCCTTGAAAAAGGTATCAGATATAATGTATTACAACTGTCATAAGAGCTTTGAGGCACATTCTTGTAAAAGACGTTATATAAAAATTAATTGAATTGAATTTTGACCATAGACAGAAGGCAAGATAGTACTGCATCACACAGTACCACTGTACATGCTCATTTCTGTTTGCACTTACGGGGGCCTGTGATGGTCCCATCTGCATTGCCAACCCAGCTGTATGTCTGTCCAGGAGTGGAATGACTATCGGCTGACGTGGGACCCCCAGGAATATGAGGGCATCAAGAAGCTCCGCATTCCGACGCATCACATCTGGCTGCCAGACATTGTCCTCTACAACAAGTATGCTTATACTTAGGATAATGTGCTGATAGGCTGAGATAAGATCCTCCACTTTCAGATCCATGCCAAGTATCAGGTGCCTTTGAAATAAGTTTTTATTTGTAAAACACATTAAAACACTTAACAAGTATTTAATAAATAAATTAATTACTTGATTAATTGATGTGCTAATTCTAATTGATGTCTGCTGAACTGACGCTTAGACATAAGGTGTCTTCTCATCATTACCAGGGACAGCTCTCACTCCCAGCACACACTTTTCATACTTTTCACACTTCTGCCATCAGGAAAATGCTGTTAGAGTGTGAAATCAAGGACAAAAAGGCTGACCAACAGTTTCTATCCACAAGCAATCAGACTAATAAATGACTCTCTTAAACATGAGACATGATGGGACCACACACACGCATGCACACACACCCGCACACACATCCTATTTGCATATGTAGTTACATTCTGAAATGCACATTTCTGTTGCTATCTTGGTGTAATAATGTACAAATGATAAATAATTTATATTTCATGCTACAGCTGTACGTATTTATGAAAAATGTAAATGTGTATTTCTTTTCCCACTTTTAAACTCAGTTTTATTTTGTTTTATTATGTATAGTGGTTCCTCAGGGCTTGCAGAGTAAAAATGTAATTCTACAGTGGAGCAGGGTGTTTTACTTAACATGTGACAATAAACCTGATTCTGAGTCTCAGAATCAGAATTTGTTCTTATTTGCAGTATATCAGAGCATAGGTCAAAAGACAGTATTGTTGATATTTTACATTGATAACCAAAAAACCGAAGGATGTGTAAATATGTAAAACATGTATAATGCCTATGGTGACTGTATTTGTCCGTGTGTGTGAGTGTGTGCGCGTAACCTGCACTGGCTAAACCTGAGCGAATTACTTAAAAAAAAGGTTTTAATGCTTATTAAGGTTATTAATATGTTGGCTAATATAACTAGTGATTTCAGTGCTGTACTGAGATACATTTGCTGAAGTTTGAATTTCACACCATGCATAGATTAAACACTCAAGCTAAAGGTTGTTGGTGAAATTTGTCCTGCCATATGGCACAGGTGAAAAGGTGGAACACCAGATTTTCAGTGAAATGGAACACCTCAGGCCTATACAGGATAAGAGCACATCTAACAGCTGAAGAGCTGAGGGCTGAATCTTCAGAGAGTCTCCTGACATGGAAAAGAGACAATAAACCGAGGGAGGATTTTTATAGTTCACAAACAGAGACGTTAGAATGCACAGAACCAAGAATCAAATGCAACACAACATTGAGACTAGTGCTGCTCTGGGACAACAAAACAAAGGTATGAAAAACAGACAAACACGGACACACACACACGCCCTTGGCTGTCTGGGACTGGGATAAGCTCCAGACCGCCTACACCCCTACAAAGGATAAGGATTGATATATATATATATATATACTGAGTATATACAGAATTAAAAACAGAAAATTTACAAGTCAAACAATTACCTAACTTTCTCTCTTCATTTAAACATGACTCACCTATAAAACAAATATGAAAATTGATCAAGTTAAATGCTGGAGGGTGATAAACAATACTAAAGCGGACCATTGTTAAGAGAAGCCGAGCCTATGTAGAGCATACTGGCCCGTTTAACTCTCACTTTATGGGTCACTAACGCTGAGCAGTCTCTGGTTTCTTTGTCATCATAGATTGTGTTAAATGGGGACATAAAAACACTGTTTTGTATCATTAGTTATTATTTAGTTGACAATTATATTTTTTTGGGGCTAGCTCAAAAAAATCATGTAGATATCTTTGTGTTATGTAAATTTTTTACTTTTAGCCAGTTTTCAAAACTAAATTTTATTGAATTGCTTCTAGCAATATTTAAGAACCTATGAACTCACAAATTTCCCATTTTGTTTGCAGTATATTAGCAAGCTTGTCAGACTACTGCCAATGAATGTATTAAATTTAAAATGTTTTAACCATTGATTCATTTGGGGAATGATATTTAAATACACCCAATTTATTTGTTTATACTTTTTTAACGCAAAATTTATTTAAGTGGCCACTCACTCTACTTCTGATAAAAGCCCTAACCTGTTCCATCCATCCATCCATGCATCCATCCTCTATACCGCTTGTCCAATTCAGAGAAAGAGGAGGCACAGGGCGCAGGGCAGGGGACACCCTGGGTAGGGCACCAGCTCACCTCAGTATAACCTGTTCTAGAAACTAAATTCTTTCTGATGCCTTAGACCTTCTCTAGACAGTAAATTTTTGTACTTATTTTCTATGCATTTTTCATACAACTTAGGGAGTCTAGAAAACTGCACAAACCTATTTACACCTTGTTTGCAAATTCTGTTGTAACTGGAAGTAAAGGCATTTGCCACATTTAATTTCATGAGGAAATGAAGGCTAGACTTGAATAAGTGTTTCTTCCTGTTCCTGCTAGCGCCGATGGGATATACGAGGTTTCTTTTTATTCCAACGCATTAGTGTCCAACACCGGTGACATTGCCTGGCTCCCACCAGCTATCTACAAAAGTTCCTGTAAGATTGAGGTGAAGAACTTCCCCTTCGACCAGCAGAACTGTACGCTCAAGTTTCGTTCCTGGACATATGACCACACGGAAATTGACCTCATCCTCACGAGCGACTCTGCCAGTCAAGATGACTTCACGCCCAGTGGTGAATGGGACATCGTGTCTCTGCCTGGCAGAAAGAACAAGAACCCTGGTGACTTTGCTTATCTCGACATCACCTATGACTTTATCATCAAAAGGAAGCCTCTGTTCTACACCATAAACCTCATCATCCCCTGTGTGCTTATCACCTCCTTGGCCGTCCTGGTCTTCTACCTCCCGTCTGACTGTGGGGAGAAGATAACTCTGTGTATCTCTGTTCTTCTGGCCCTCACCGTCTTCCTGCTCCTAATCTCCAAAATTGTCCCCCCAACGTCGCTGGCGGTGCCGCTGATTGGAAAGTACCTGATTTTCACCATGGTGCTGGTGACCTTTTCCATAGTGACCAGTGTGTGTGTGCTCAACGTGCACCATCGCACACCAAGCACTCACCAAATGCCACATTGGGTCAAGAAAGCCTTCCTCCACACCCTACCCACCTTCCTCTGTATGAGGAGGCCCAGAATTTCCAATGTACGGGGAAGGTTCTGTCAAATGCAGCATTTCCAAATGTCCATCTCCGATCTCAGGCTAGCAAGACCCAACCTGGACTCCTTGTATGTTGATGAGGACCCCACCTGGAAGTACAGATGGCAGGTCTGTGACCATGATGAGAACATGGAGTTCCGAGAGAGGATGACTATGAAATGCAACTCGCATGTGAAGGAGGCAGTGGAGGGAGTGCACTTCATCGCTGAACATATGAAGAGTGAAGATGATGACGATAGTGTGAGTAGGCACGAGTTTCCATGCTCCTTTCTGAGGCTATGGGTAATATCCATGCTCATGGGGCCATCATCCATATTTGCAGCATTGTTGGAATTATCTGACCAATTAAAAAATGTACAGTGGTGTTAAGGAAACCTTGATCATTTAATGAACAGCAGTAAAGTTTAAAAACTACTGTTCATTTGGTTCTTTTTTACATTTCATAAAACTAATGTTGTATACGAGGATATATGTTCTCTGTACAAATAACCCCAAAGATGTAAATAATGCATTAGAAAAACTGGTCTGCATCTTCAGGTAATCGAAGATTGGAAATACGTGGCCATGGTGATCGATCGGCTCTTTCTGTGGATCTTCATTCTGGCCTGCGTGGCTGGGACATTTGGACTCTTCATGCAGCCACTGTTTCAAAGCCATAGTACACCCAGTGCAAATAACCCATAAATAAAATTACAGTAGCAGCTCCATTTTAAAGGCAGTTTTCTCCATTTGTTGTACTTTTCTGCATAGTATGTACTGTTTTTGAAATATAGGTACATAGAAACATTATAGCACCACATACTGTACAGATAATATGAACATAAATGCTATTTAACATGACTTGTATCAGTAGGAAATGACATTGACATAAAATTTTTCAAGCTATCGAGTTTCTTAAAAATTCATGTTTTAAATTAATGTAAAAAAAGTAACTTGTGCGTATGTGCAATGGTCAATTGAGTTACCATTATACACTGACTAAATAAATAATTTATGCACAATTTTTTTTTTTTTTGCATCTTTTCCTGTCTTTGGATTTCTGGACGTAATACATTTAGCATGTAATGGTTATGAAGGCCATAAGCGATAAAACAGACCCATTTCTACAAAATACCCAAAACAGGCCAGGCCAAAGTAAACAGCAGAAGGCAGTTACTGTGGCTGCATTCTTCACATAACCAACAGCTGCTGCTCTGCTCCGGTCACATGACCAGAGTGGGGTGTTCCTGTTTATCTGTATGCTTTTCAGAAACTCAGTAAAGCGTGTGCGCATAATTTATTTTAGCTTAAAACGTGTTCTCAGTTAGCTTGCTCCAAGTGCGCCAAAAGCGCCGCTGACAAATACATCATATGTAATATTAACCCTATTATCGAGTCTGTGATTTCTTGTAATAGTCGTCTATTATTAGCATTATTCATTAGGAAGAATATGTCAGTTTTATTTGGTTTTTTTTGTTTGTGTAAGAAATGGACATATGTAAATGGACAGCATTCATCATAACGTTACAAAATTAAAAAACATATGCTAAAAGATCTTTTTTTTGTTTTTTTTACTCGAGGACGTTTCTGCTCGCTCCTACTTCCACCCACCGAGGCATCGTGAAGATGTCCGTGGAACACTGGAAATCAGGGGAAGCATTTTCTGAATCACTGACACAGGAGGGGAGCATGTTAAAAATAGACGTGTCCACTTTCTGACTGATTTTTTTCCTTCTCTCCCAGAACAATGCGCTTATGCAGCTTATGTCGCCAGAGACTGTGGAGGTGTGCACTTATGCCTTTGTTTGTGTGGATTTTCAACTTTCGTGGTTCCAGACAGTTTTCAGCAGCATCGCCTTTGACTCAAACTTGCTGTGACAGTATTGGAGTCACTACTGGCTGTGGCTCATAAGAATTATAATGAATTCAGCATATGAAAGTCACATACTGCATATTAAGCGATAATTCTGAAGCATGTAGCTGAATACATTTAAATTTTTTGTCCAGTGTTTGACTGTAGTACATACAATTTGTCTGCTTTCAATCTGCGTGTGAATATATCCAGGTAAAGATGTTGTTCCAAAAACAGGCTGTGTTCACATTGAAACTCAGGGAGAGACATTTTCAGTGTTGTCCCAGTAACTCATTTTTGGGCTGTAAATAGCTGCATCTGTTTAATCTAAGCATTTGCTAGTCTGCCAAACAGATAAGGTTTTGCTTACAAATCTCATGCATAAATCCAGTCAACGTCAGTGTAATCTGCTTCTTTACTGTGTCAGATGGGCCTCAGAGTCTTTCATGCTTCTGATGATGATGACGTGAGTGAAAAGGCTTCTTTTACCCACACTTTGTGGGAAAGCACAAACATCGCATTTGGATAAGCACGTATCACTGTCAGGAAAAATAATACACTGGAAATTTCTAGACAAACACATTCAGAAATATGAGTGTGTGAATGTGAATCTGTTGCATATGGTTCAGTGTTTGGTTTTATGCCTGTATTATAGAATATGTGGTAAAGATGTAGGCTAAGGGCATAGCAAAATTTAAATTGACAGTGACATATAGTGATGCCCAGAAGGTTTGAATTACTAGGAATAATGAGAAAATTCTAAAATGACATGCATTAAACACACAGAAAAGTAGGCAAGAACTCCTTTAGAAGATGAACTAAGGATCGTTCCTGTGAAGCCAAAAATGGTGTAAAATATAAAAACTATAATAACAGTTCTCAGGGAGAGACTGTCCTGCTCACCTTTTTGGTGGTTTGTTCTGCATTGCTTTGTGTGTAAATACTGGTCACTAGCTGCAGCCACTTCCTTAGTTTTGCATAGAGTTTTGATGAGAGGGACAGTGTCACCCAACCAATAGCTGAAAATGGCAGTGGAGACAAAGCATTGTCATAGGGGTACATTTATTATGCTAACTCTAGACTGTGCAAAAAAAAAAACTGGCAAGGATTTTGACAACACGCAGTGATGAAATTTGAGAATGTTGATATGCCCTGTTCCAATCTTCAAAGCCATTTGTTTAGATGTTTGTGTCGATTCTCTAATGAGCTTATCAATTTATTTTATTTCCAGGTTTTTTTTTTTTTTTGCTGTTCTCAGTAGTAACGTTTTGCAGACAACAGCTTCAATGCCAATTGGCAATGACTGTATTTCCGTCTTTAAAGTACCTCACCCATTGTGTCACATAAATAACACCCACGCAGACATCTCCATACGCACGGTCAAATTATGCGTAAATGTTGTGGTCATTCTTTCTGTGACAAGAAAATTCAGTCGCTGCTTATTGTAAAAATAACATTTTGTTGCCAGTCATCTTCATCACATGTAACTCATGACTAAGGAGATGACATCATAATTCATACAACTATGAAATGACAGCCAAAATTATTGGCTATAATGCTGCTCATTTTTATAGTGCTGAGCAGTTCCTCAAAATCCCAAGATGCTCTTTCATTTCAGTATGATCTAAGTACATTTTATTGTATATTGTTAAAATGTTTTTGAGAAGTCTGAAGTTCTATATAAAAGAGATGTGGTCAGAGACTCTTATTCAGCTGATTTGCTGCTGCTAAAGTGCTGGTCTCTTTTTGCCAAAGCAGTAGTCCCTTCACTTGCAGATGCTAGGCTGCTGTCCATGGTGAGTAGCAGGATGGATTCTGAATATTGCCGTAGAATCCTGGACAGAATGTGTAGTTGTTGGAGTTATTCCCGGATGTCATGTGCCTATCACTGTCTACACATCAACACCTGAGATATAAACAAAGTTAATTTGTTATTCTGCACTTGGAATTCATTAATGTGCCTTTTATTTCTTCATTGCTGAAAAATGTGAGTCTATGAAAACTCTTTGATACTCACGCGCTGTTGTGATAACAGTCCCTTGCTCATTACATCCACTTCCATCTGCTTTCTGTACACAGAAAAGCTTCAACGGAGCCTGCTAATTATCCGGTTTTCCTCTTTAATTATCGAGCCCATTGATAAATATCCAGTGCTTAGCAACCTACCTGTTAACACACTCTGTGCACATTTCCATTCTGGCTTCTGAGTACTGCCAATAGTTAATGGAAGAGGTGGCTAGGACAGGACCTTCATGTTTTTTTATAATAATTAAAGTGTAAATGGTCCTGTAATACAGGGGGATCCAAGGGAAAGTTTAATTCTACGTTGAACAGTAGGTTTGTGTCCCCACATGCTCTTGTTAAATTCAAAGGCTATATTTCTACTGTAGCAAAATTTATGATACTTCCAGTTTCTCATGCCAAGGATTCTGGCTTAAAATAGTCATTCTAAACTCAAAAAGCCAAAATAATTTAAAACACTAACCCAGGAAAGTTTACCCAACTTTGAGAGTGCATAAGCCTCCAAAACGCTCCAAAATCTACCCATCTGACCCTGTTTTAAAAATGGTAAACAGTCCTATGAAAGCCAGCTGGAATTCATGCACTGAGTCATCTTCTGACATAGGCTGATGATCAGTTGCCATAGTAACACAAGTTTCACTAAACTCAGACCCTTTTAATTGCACTGCTCCATGTTAGCTCTCAGTTTAAAGGTACTGGCAAGTGTTTACACCCATTTGTGAATAGACTGCTGTCTCACCAGTCACTTTGCCTGAAATGGTCCTGTAATGATTTCAGTTCCTGTTCTTTTGCCTTCTTGCGTTCACTTTAATTTTAGGACTCTTAAACACCTTCCTCCTTTCTGCTATTTGCCCCTCTCCTCTTTAGTCATTTAATCTCTTGTTTCTTCCTACCTGTGTATCACGTGTCTGTAGGTGTATTTATGCTATACTACATTAGTCTTGTCCTTGATTAAGTGCATATCCCAACTCTTACATCTCCATTTAGGTCTACGTTTTATATTAATCATGTACCTTTTCAGTATGCCAATCCAGGCTGCATTTGGTGTAGTGCGTCTTTATCTATGCATAATGCTTATTCATCAGACTAAATTTCAAAAACATTTGCAAGTCCTCAACCCTTTCAAGGGTTACTAGTAGTATATTATTGGATAATGAATATTTATATTGAGGGTTGAAGCTGTGTTTGGAAGAAATGTTAGATTTGTGTGTGTGTGTGTGTGTGTGTGTGTGTGTGTGTTTGCGTAGAAATTTCATTCCGTAGTGATATATTCATATAAATAAATACATACATTTTTCTCCTAATCCAGACTAGACGAGCCCAGGACATTAGAGGTTAGTCAAGAGGTACATAAAATTTGAACAGCTCTAACTTCTAGAATCAACCTTTCAAAAACAGGTGAGGTGAAATGTTTTAGAGAGATGAGCAGAGCTAATATAAACACGATGCTTTTCCTGACTGTGTTGACATTCTCCCGAGATAATTTCACCCGATGATCCATGCTCTTATAGGTCCTTTCTAACCAGAGAACGAGGCTGTCATGGGTGTGTTACTCACCGTCGCATGGGATGAGACTCAGGTGAAATTTGCAGAAACTGAATAGCAACAAACAGCAGAAACTAGGTCAGGAAGAGAACATAATGAAAAAGCAGTTGTCTGCTCTCGAGAGCGTCTTTAACAGCACGTGTTATGCTTGGCTTCAGTTGCTGATTACAATGGAACCAACCTGGTATCTTTATGCCAAGCATAATAGTTAAAATCAAAGATTGTTTTGGCTGTGTGTGAATATTACATTTTATATGCATCCTGAGCACCATAGTGATGATGACTGATGAATACCGTTTCATGGGCTTACAATACAAACATGAAATAAAACGTTATTATTACATTATATGGGTTAAGAAGCAACTGTTAAACTAAAATGGCTTCTTAGTATTGTGCCAAGAATATGCTTGGTTCTACATTCTAAACTTTGTTTTTTTTTTTTTTTTACTGAACCAGCTGTCTCCTGCTATTTGTAAACACATCATGCACCTTTGTTTTTCATCCTCCCGTCTTCCATCCCATCCATGAGGTAGGAAGGGTGGGTGGAGGGGTTAGAAGATACACCACCTCCTTTCCCCTCCATCACACACACACACCTTCTCTCCCCCTTCCAGTGAGGTCGAACATTATGCGTGCCACACTTGATTGACAACATTGCATTATATCAATGAATCACTGTACATTCCATTAAGTGTCCACTGTTGAGATCTATATCCTCAATATACTCTGATATAAAGGGAAAAAATGGTGTGGTTTTCTCACTGATTCAATTTTGCCTTACAAGTTTGTGCCTCACACCTGTAAAAAAAAGCCTGCTTTAAGCACACAAAGGAGTGCAAACATTGCCCTCTATTTTGAACAATTAATGAAGACATTAATGTCCACTTGATGTGCATGCTGTTTGGTGCTATTAGGCCCACATACAGAGGGCTAGAAGATTTAACACACTGAAATATAAAACCAACAGCCTTAGCATATTGTAATTAGGACGCAGACAGCAAAGCGTCAGCATCTTTGAAATACTGCGAACACAAATGCACTCAGCATTCTGCACTGCTATTTTATGTATTGATAAGGTGTGTGGGAAACAATCTGCCAGACTTTATTTTCACACCCATCTGCAATTGTGTTCTCATAAATCTGTTTAGTGCATTTCAATTAGGAACAGTTTTTTTAATCTGATCCAATTAAAAACAAAAACACAGACACAAGACATTTAGAGTTAACATTTAATTTACGTATTGGTGACAGCTGTTTTTGTAATTATAAAAGATAATGCTATATTGAGGACTGCACTCACAAAACTGTTTGCTCCCATTTTCTGTATGAAATAGTTTCAACACCAATCTGAAAAAGCACTGAAATGTGGTCCAAAAAAAAGGCTCAGATTTAAGGTCAAATGCACTGTCATCTTCCATTCATGTGCAAATATATGTGCGCATATTCATTTGTGGGTGAGGTGGTCTGCAAAAATCAAGGTTAAACGAGGCTTGTTTAAGCCTTTCTAAGGACAGATTTCTTCTTACAAAAAAAGATAGAAAAATAACCTGAAACACTTCTGTAAATGGTGCTTTCTTATGCACATAAGAGATGGAGAAAAAAAAGCATATATTACCTATATAAGACCTTATGATGGGTCACTAAATTAATTAATAATTAGAATAGACAATAGAAATGTTTACACTATTGGGTACCAACATCTTAATTTAGGTATTTGGGCTAACAACTTTAAGCCCTGCAATAATGTAATACAAAATTAAGAATTTTGTAATGTAATGATCTCTGAGAAAGCAGGCAACATAGTAGGAAGAGTAACAGCCCAGCCAGAAATATTGTAAGACACTATAAAACATTGTGGTTTTGTTTTCTGTTGAAGTAATGCCTCTTCAATACTGGTTATTAAGTCCAGTATACTATCATATAGACTTTCATATACGATCACTAGTTTATATCCTCTCATGTCTGCTAACATTCATTGAAAACAGACAGTGATAATATGTCGGTGAAGATTCTCAGTCTTCCCGGTTACCTGAAAGCTGAGTCACCTAAAGATTAGCCACCCAGCTCATGCTATCTTAGAGCCACACTCACGTCATGTTAGCGAGTTCCGAAGTGCTGGTGATGTTGACGTGTGCTTGTGCATCTTTCCAGTCAGCACCTGAATGGAGCGCTTGTTTATTCAACATTCACATCTAAGCAAATTTCAGGGTTGGGTCCGCACTGAGAAATGTCAGCTCTGTCCAATGTTGTGTCCACACTTAGCATGTACTACTCGCAGAAGGCACTGCTTAACCTGGGGCATGTTAATAAAAACATGTCCCAAAACACCATTTTGTTTTTAAGGGTCTTCAAGATCAGACTCTTCCCTCACGGCCTCAGGAACCGCTCTGCCCATAGATCTGCATTGTAAGCCCTGTGAATGAAAGGAACCTGGGAGGAACAGACAAAGGGGACACGGCTGTCACAGATTACTGTTCAAATACACCAACTTCTTGATTGCTTCCAATAAAGTACTTGGTGATGCTGTATGGGGATGCTAATGGTCCCTCAATAATCTAATCTACATACTTCAAAAGAGGCATTGTGGGATTGGGAACTGTATGTTCGCTAACACAGAGAAAGAGAAACAAATGAAAATCCTTTGAAATTAAAAGAAAATTCAGTCTCCTCCAGGGTGCTCCATTTTCACTTTGACATCACTTATTAAAGGTAATCTTAGAGTAGGCTTTTAACAAGGCAGTGCCTTACAACAAAGGCTGGCTTTTAAGATTAATCAGAGTTCAGTGAATGACAGGACTTCTGACGTAATTGCAGAGTAACATAGGGTTGTGTGTGGGGAGCTAACCTGGACAGTCCCTTTCAACAGGAAACAAAAGCAGCTCTTAGCACATCATTTCTCAAGGTCTCCTGTTTTTTTATTTCTTGTTTTTATTTGTTTCCCTTGATACAATTGAAAAAAAACATTGAATATACTTTGGTGAGGGTCAAAATGGCAAAGACATACATTGAACTTCAAATAAAGCACCTACAAAAATATGATGTTGAACATGACGTACATAGAACATGTTAAAAAATGCTCACTTTTGTGTCCAGCACCTGTCCACCTGTTTCCACACAAAAAATACAGAAAAACCATCAGAGGTGTACTTCACCGAGCCAGAATTAAACATGAGCTTGGTATCAACCACTCAGGTTGCACTATCAAGTACCACATAACTGTGTTTTGTGGAAATTTCAACTTGAGTGTTAGAAAAGTGTATTATTTTTAATAAATACACAGAAATGTCTGTGAGATAGGATGAGGAACTTGGAGATCTGAGATAATTTCAGAGTACAGCTTCTGCTCCTCCAGTCTGAGAGGAGACAGATATGTTGTTCAGGCATATTGTAAGGGTGCCTCCTGGAAAATTGCTGCTGGGGTTTTTCCAGGCATGTTCAATTGGACGGAGTCCTCAGGGTAGACCCAGGATGTGATGGAGAGATTACATGATCACACTGTCTTGGGAGCACCTCGGGATCCCCCAGTGCCAGAAGACCACTGTGGGTGAAAATATCTGACCTGCTCAGCCTGCTGCTACTGCAGTCCTCAGTTTGACAAGTGGGTGGAAACTGACCAGGTAGGTAGACAAGTTCATGTTTTTTGTGACAGGCAATTAACATTTATTATATTTCCTGCTGCCCACATCATTAATTCGCTTTTGGTTCTGCTTATTCGCTCAGCTGAACCAGTTATAAATCATTTAGTCATTTACAAGGAGAGGTGCCTTAAAAAGGAGAGGTGTGAGAAGTGTGAACTCACTCTGAACTCTGCAGTGTGCATCTCTGTCAGTAAAGTGCATCAAATGTTATGGTTTACCTGCCCCCTAGCACTTATTTGTTGGTTTTAATTTTCTAAGTATGGGAAAAATTTGAATTTAGAGTAATACTGTCTTGACATGACCTGCCTGTACCTACAAACTTTTATTGGAAAGTTGAGGGAGGGGAGGGGTAAATTGCAGCATGAAATGGGGAGATGGTAATTTGTGCTGGAAAAAGGCAGCAGAATGATTGCAGGGTGATTCTAATGGCTTTGTCACTTCCTGCAACCACTTTCTGTCTTGAACTTTGGATAAAATATGGATTGAGAAATAACCAGCAAAAAGCAACGGCGACAACTTCAGAGAGCAGAGTGAAGTCCACTGCAGCTCCACTAATGGCTCAGTAGCAAGTGCTGGTCCTACAGATCAACTTTCTGTGCACCTTTCAGAAGGCTCCACATGCAAGATGATCAATGAAACAGGGCCCACTTTCTTTTCTCTTCTCCTGCTCTTGCTGCAAGACATGCCGTAAGTGCATGTTACACTGAGAGTCCTTGAACATTTACGAAACTGTGATTCTTGGCCATATATGTGAGGATCTTAAAAATGCAACTCAATATGAAGGCCTGTAAATAGGCATGTTTCTCCTTGTTTCTACAGTGGTCCATGGGGGAGTCGTCTACAAGCAGGACGTTTTACAGAATTTGAATAAATTACATGAATAAAAAGATGTCATGTCTGTAAGTATACTGACAACCAAGGTTTTTTTTTGGTTTATGTTTTTTGACATGGAGAAATTACATTCACTTTTAGTTTTTAACAGAACACAATTGTATAAGAACACCCCCTTTTGTATTTGCATGCAAATATGATGTGCTTTATTACACAACTTTTACTGCCTTTCTGTTGCCTTTCATTAGAACACCGAATACCAATATTAAAAAGTACACACTATAGAAACCATAAAAATCATCACTTTTGTGGTAAGCAAAGCAGAAAAACATACAGTAGTTATTCGCAGCCATTGATCTGCTCCAAGGCTCCTTCCATTTATCCTGAACTTTTTCCTTTCCATTTATAAAAACCTTTCTTTTCCTTCACACGCATAATTTGGTCTCTCTACAATAAAGAATGTTTCATGTGGACAGCATTTGCTTGGGCAAATAAGTGACAGTTTATTTTTTCTTCAGATGGTTCTATATGCCTCTATGTGGCTTATTGAGTGGTTTCCACACCATACCCACCTGGGGCCCCATGTAGTGACGAACACTGCACTAGGGTGACACGGGTGTCATCTGAATCCCTTCTGACCAAACAGAACAGCTGCCCTGCAGATATACACCCCTAACCCATGGCTGACAAGCGAATATTATTCTGCACCTGCTTCCAATTTGTGCATTGGAGAGAAAATCAGTTGGTCATTTTTCAAACCTATAACTCTTGGCTGGAAACTATGCAAAGGTGACCAGAATGCAGAAAACATTACAATTACAGGAAAATAACAACTAGCTAAAGCAAACTGAACATGTGATTTGTGACTCCATTATTTTACACTTAAGAACATTTACAGGTACCCTGCAGAGTCACCATGCATATTCCAGTTTTAGTGTGTATAATGGTTTGCCTTGATGTTTCTGCTGTGCAGCCATACTCCCTTGTTCTCTTGTTGTGTTTATCATTTCCTTGTTTTTTGTAGTGTAAACAGTTGGGTTGTGCTTCCTGTAGCCTCTATATTAGGTTTGTTGTTTCACTGTGGTTGCCTGATATTAAAGTCATGTCTGTCTGTGCACTTGTACTCTTCGGTTATCCAGAACACTCAGAACATATTGTTCGGGAAGAAAATCTGCATTGACCATTATGTTTTATAAAAATGTCTGTGTGGCCTAGAACCTTCATTGCAACCTTCAATATGTATGTTAACTGGTCCTTCACAGGTCAAAAGTCCTCAGACATTCAATCATTACCAACCATTTCAGTTTTGAATTTATTTAAATAACGTTTTGTACCGTTTGGAGATGTGTGCATGTCCTTGCAAAATTAATAACAATAATATATGACTGGAACCTTAACCTAAATAACATTTATTTATTACTAATACATAACCAAGTTTATTGGCTACATGTTTTGATATGTTCATGTATACTCGTTTCACAGAAAATTCCATTATTGCTTTAGAGATTAAGATTTTAAGGGTATGTTTTTATTTGAAATTAAAACCTACAGCGTTCTCTGTTTCTAATTGCTCAAACTCACCAGTGTAAAGCATTTTAACTCTATTACCTGTGCTACGTTCCTTTAAACTGACAGAGACACGTTGCGCTCAGGGGGAGGGACAAGCTGAACTTCTTGCTGTCACAAAGCGTGCTGGTAGGTTAAACCGCAAAACGGCTGTAGTACAGAAGCTATTCGCTTATCCTAAGGTCCGTGCGGTTGCAGCCAAAATCATCAAAGTAATCAGATTCCTTAAAGAAGATCTCTGACGACGAGACGCTAAATGAATTCAACCCGGGATAATACTTTGCTTCTGCTTTTCGTGGTTTTAATAGCACGAGGTAAGATAATCTTATAAAGGTGAAATCATTTTTAATGTAACTTTTTTGGAGCTAACTTAGCAGCTGTTAGTGTTGGTTTATTAAATATATTTAAATTTCCATTTTGTGATGATGTGGTCGATGTTGCTTCGGTTAACATTATAGGAATTCACAGGGGGGAAAAAATGATAGTATCGCGGCGCTGTTTCACGGGTAAAGGTGCATTACACTTTCCTGTGGGCACGACGCGCATGATCGGACACCGGCGTATCAGCAAATTTACTTGCGCTTCTTCGAGTTTCAAAACTCAATAACTGAGTGGCTGACACGTAACTGCGGCAGGCACCTCATAACCATTGTCTCTAAAGTTCGTTATATGCAATCATTTATTGGGATATTAAACAATACGAGCAGTTCTAAGTAGTTACAATATTCCAAATAACTATGCAGTGTTTTTTGCGATTTTTTTTTATCTTTCACGAATTGATGTTGACAAACATTCGCAACTGAATCAAACATTCTGTGACTATCACGAGCTTAGTACATTTTCTGCTTTTATCCGATCGTTTATCCTCGCAAAGGACAAAATCCCACAGGCTCTGTACTTAATAGTGCCCGTGTTTTTATGCTTATGTGAAAGGATTTGCTCGCATTTTAAATTCTGAAGCAAGATGCAGAGTATTGGATTTTTTATTTATTTTATTTTTTTTTATTTTGAAGCGGGCGATCGAGAAATAAAAATTTCTGCTGACGTGAAAAAAATAAACGTGCAGAGGATCGCTTAGCAACTTCTACACAGTTTTACACATTTTTATTTTACATGCAGTGGTTCATCCACCGAGAACAAAACCTTTCATTTAGTATCGACCCGACTTTAATGTTAGAATCAGAATGACAATAAGAATACTTTGTTGTGTTTATTATCTGAGTGTGGCAGCTTTAGACTGACGTGTTATCATGCGTCTGTGGTCTATCTGAGCAACGTGTTGTTCTCTTGTAGAATAAATTTCCTTAAATTGGGTTGAGGATTTATATGAAGTTATGATAGTTATAAGTAAAAAAAATATTTGTAATTATGAAAAAAAATAAAACCCACACGGGATGATTGCCTTTTCCGGTGAAACGTTCTCTGCTGAGCAGTTGCAGAAATAACAAGGCAGTTTTACAGTACCTCCACGCGACAATTTTGTTACCAAAATATAATGCAACCGCTCCAGCCAGTTTTCTTTAAAATTGATTTATTTAACAATCATCAGAAGCCACCAAAGTTTAAAAAAGTCAGTTTTTTGCTATGAATTTCACAATGTCACTGGAAATACTTAAGTACGATTAAGTAGTATATTTCTGCTTAAAATATAACACACACTGTGGCTCATGCACAGTCTGTTGTAATAAACTGAAATTTTTTGTGATGCTGTGTTAGCATATAATGTGTTAATGTGTACCGAAAATAAGTTGATGACAACGTGGCCCGTTGGCGTTACCTATAATCAGTAAAGCTACACCTGGCTTATAACGTGGAGCTTAGACAAAACCGAACATCTTCCTAGGTTACTTGCATTTTACAAAGAATATTTCTCAGGATGTTTAAATAATATTGAATATGTCTTGACTGGAAATATTCAGTAGTGATCAGATTTAGTTTTTTATACAAAAGCAATGTGTGAAGTACAATTTGGTCGCTGTTTTGTGTGTGTGTGTGTGTGTGTGTGTGTGTGTGTGTGTGTGTGTGTGTATATATATATATATATATATATATATATGTCACATTTCATAAGAAAATTTCTTATAAGAAATTTTAATAATTTCTTATAAGAAAAATCTCTTTTTCCTCTCACTTTGACAGATACTGTCATTCAGAACAAACAAGATAATATAAAAATGAAATTCACTAACAATGCAGCGTAAATGCCTACTTGTCTGAGGGTGTGGCACATTGTAAATATACGTAAAGCTTTATTGAATTGAAATTGAAAACCTGTGTAACAACCACTGATTGACGGGATGTTTTTGATACTTGCCTTGGTGGCTCTAGTGTAAGTTCACTTCCCTGTTCCTTCTGTTTAGTTTCTTTTCCTAGTTTTCTAGGGTTTGTCTAGTGTGGTACTTGTTTTGTTCTTTGGTGTCTTGTCTTGCAATCTCATTAACATCCTCGTGCCTCGTTAGTTTCTGTGAACGTCTTCACCTGTGTCTTGTTTCTTGTGTGTTCCTTTATTGTGGGTAGCTTTTATTTTAGTCACTGTGAGAAATTGTAAATGGTTCTGTTTATACTGAGTGGTGTCTGGATCTGTAGTCATGTGTGTTTGTGCCCCTCCCTTGAGTCCCTGGTTTAGTGTCTTCTTGTTTTGCTTTGACACCCGCTACCCTGTTGTTGTTCCTCCTTGCACTCCTCCTTCTGTATCCTCCTCATATGGACTGATCTCCTAGCATTTGAACCTTTTGCAATCTCTGTGGCTTGTGGGTATTGGATTATATTTTTGGTGCTTTCACTAAAGCTCTGTACTTGCACATACATATCCCTGGCTAGCCTGACTGAGTGTTACAATGTTTTATGTCTTATAGATGTTTTAATTCCATTCATGTCATGCACATTCTCTGATGTACAAATGCTTTGTAGATTAACATAAACTATATGGTGTTTATAATAATGAATCAAAGGATATTTTCTTGTTTCTGTCTTGGCAGATTTCAGTAAACGTAAATTAGCCTGGCATCTGTGTGTCCTTGATGACGTTTCTGCAATCACATTGCATTTTTATAAGAGACACTCTTGCACATTAGTTATTCATGACAGTGTTGTGTACCTAACTCTGCATAGTTTGGACCACACAGTATTTTACTTCTATGTCTGTATAGAATAGACTAATTTTGTTTCTTTTGTTTGCCTTCCTTACGTTGTGAAGCTCTATAATAATGCTTGTCTGCAGTTTGAATGATATGTTACTAGTTACAAAGCACCTGAAACCCAGTCAAGATGTTGTCCGCTGTACAGGGGTGTAGGAAATGCAGGGGCAGGGGAAAGCATTGCCCTTCCCACTATTGTTTCAGGTTTTACAATGTGTGTTGGTCATGCTGTGCAGTCCTGTCTTTCCATTACAGAGTTGTGCTCCAATAACAAACTGTCCCCTACATCCTTGCCTGTGTATCTTCTAATTTCAGTTAAGATTTTTAAGAAATCCACAGAGAAATACACAGCGATGCAAGATGCTTTAATATGATTGGCTGACTCCTGTAACCAATGGTGTAAGCGACCTTGGGATGCCATTAGTTTCATCTTGTTTGACCTCAGCTTTTCTCACTTGTTGAAATGGTGAGTGTAGGTCAATGTCTTCATTACAAGCAGTGCAAGGACCTTGATTCAGCTCAATAGATTTTTTTTTTCCTGCATATGAAAGCTGAAAATTCAAGTATAAACACTTAGTACTGGTTCACCACAAGAACTGTAGGTTATTTATTGCTATATATTGCTTGACGTTTTGTATTTTGTTGATCATTGAAAGACTCTCGCCTTGATCTTGACACTTGTTCTTGCAGTGTATTTTGCCGTCACACTGTCTTTCTGAAGTTTGCTGAATTCACAAAGAAGCCATTTATTAATTTAAGAAACCACCTCTTCATTTTGCCTTGTTAACACAGGTGGCCATAAAGCTGTAATAGTCTTAATCTCCTTCATGTTCATATTCAGTTTATTGTAATAAACTGAAATGCTAGCTCCAATTAAACAATTAGGTGAGTTGACATGGGATGAGTAAGACTGCTCTGTATTTAGCTCTGTCCTCATTGTGGACAGATTTGGGCTATTAATTTTCACAATTACACCTACGTCACTCCTGTCAATCACTCCACACTGGATGTTCAAGATGCTATTAAATTTCTGTATTTCTTTTCTCATTCAGTTCTGTATGTAAACCACCACCACCCATGTCTTCCTGAAATAGCTGAAATCATTATTTAATTTTTTTTCTGGAAGCATCTTAGTGAGTCACCAATGGATTAAGGAGGAAGACGTGGCCTGGAAAGGAGCCCTAAGGGGGGAGTGATTAAGTTGAGCCGGAGGACCTCAGAATGGTCCCTGATGCTGTTCCGCTCCCGCCCACCCCTCCGTCTGAGCAGCCCTGCTGCTGTCTCACCACAGGCATCTGGAAGCCAGTGGGAACACATCATCACATGTCTGCTGACATTCTCTGACAGATCCTGTCTTGCAGTGTACTTACTGGGTGATGTATGTCCATCCATCTTTCTGTCCATTTATTTATCGTTCCTTGGTTTCTGTTCCAGGCTTCGGTTGTGGATGGTGGTTTGTGTATCGTTTATAAGTACCTTGATATTTTAGTGAATATTTAATCATTTGTTTTATTTTTATTTTACACATATACAGCATGGATGAGGTGTGCTCTTTTTCCTCTCACTTTGACAGATACTGTCAGGCTGATGGGCGGGTCTGTGTTCTGCTCCCATAGGTCTGACTGCCCTATAGCGAGTGTTGTGGAGAATGATGCACAGTTATGGATACCTTGCAGCATTTCAGTTTTCTCCATGTGTGTATGAGTGAGTGAATGACCTTTTTAATTTCTCTAGCCTTCTGTTAGTTTTAATACTTGGGAATTCCTCCATTATAGCTTCAAGCGTCTGTATTTACTGTATGGCATGCCTCCAAATTCAGAAATCAGGTTGAATTTAGACTCTTTATTTTAAACATTAAAAAAGGGAGACACACAAGGGATGCTCTGGCTTGAACAGTTGTCACGGCCTCTGCATATGCAACCAATCAGTTTTAGCCCAAGAAAATAAAAATTGTCTGCAAACTTTAGCACTTAACTTAGCTGTCGTGTTTCTGAAATACGTCATATGTAAGCCTTTCTAAAGCAGGGGATTGTTACAGCATATAGTAGGTCAAGCGTAATTTTGAGTTTTCATTAATGCCAGCTGATTAGTGGTTGTCTCTTTTTGGTTGGTCACCTGGTGAAAGGTGAAAATAAACGTTCTAAGAAGGTAGCTGTGCTTTTTTTCTCTCAGCAGATATTATGCCTTGGGAAGCACATTTTTTCATACATATTTGTTGTGACATGCAATTGGTGCAGAAATTTCTGGTTGCCAGTCCTTTAGATACCTGTTGTTGTTCAGGTTCTGTTATAGCCACCTGTGTTTCTGTGCATCAAGGCTTTGTAGCCGTCCTAATGGGGCCACTGCTGTGACATGTATCCTAGCGTAACAGCTATTGCCAACAGGGTGAACATCAGGGTGATGACTAGTGCCAAGGTGGACTCCTCATCAGTGCGATCCCATCAAGCCGTGTGCTGTCACAGCATGCAGTGAATGGTGCTCGAAATTTCTGCCACAGCATTGTGAGACTCCCCTACGTTGTGAAGAGCAGCTGCGCAGCAAGGCTCACAGCTGCGACGTGCCGCGCTGCCTCTGTCAAGTTCTTTGGGCACGGAGCCTTACGAGGATGATTGGGAATGCGCAGTTTGTCACATCTCTTCCTTTGGCATTAGTTACTGGTGCAGTCATAAACCATCATAGTGCACTTTGACTTGCATGAAGCAGGCTGGTAACCCACAATGCGTTGGTCAAGAGTGTGGTTGATGCTACCCTTGAAAGCTGAAGCTGCAGTAACACTGAAATAAACTGATGATCCTCCATACGGTCTTTGAGGATTCTGATGACTCAGTTTTCTGGGGGGATAATTTAAAGTAGCTATTATTGATTAAATGCTTGCCCTTTGTCACGTCACCATAAAAAAGTACAAATGTATGTGGGGGGAAGATTTAGAGAAATTTGTGATGTTGGTAAACATTTGCTTTGTTGGCCTGGACAGCCAGAGTATAAGATGTTGTTCTGGTGCTGATATGAAGCGATCACTGGTAGTTCTCATAGTTTCAGACCTGGTGAGTAAGCCATAACGTTAAAATTCCTTGGCAACTACAGGTGTGAAAGAGATGCACAAAAAATTTAATTATGCTTTCAGCATCTGTTCAGTTCCAGTCACAGAAATTTCATAAATTCAGCAGTTGGAAATATAGGCCTATCTTTTTAATTCTAAAGAGCACAGTCCAGTTAAATTACAGTTACACTTGATTCCCCTCAGAACTTTAAAATTATGTTCTGGGAAGTTTCATACTGCTAATCCATGCTTGTGTTGTTTCCACGCTCTGTGATGTTTCACCAGTAGGCCTATGTATACATTATATTATTAGAAAACGAAATGGCTTGTCCATTTGGACAACATATTTCTCTGTTAAACACTAATCCTCTGCAATGCACATATTTGTGTTGAAACTGCAGAAGCTATTTATAAGAGTATGAAATGAAAATTAATGCTCTGAGCTGTGTCGTTTTCACTTTCATCTGCAAAATCCAAGCATAAGTAATGGGCAAGAGTTTCTGAATAACACTTAAAAGGTAGAATAAAAGCAGGTCTACAGTTTATTGCCGTATATAGCTGGTCCTACCTGTAGATATACAATAAGGAGCTGTGTCACTGTATGGAACACTGGATCCCAGTCATTCCAAGGAAAGCCTGATATTCTGGAATCCATTGTGAAAGCTGGTGCTTGCTCAGTCACATTAGACTGGAAAACTGTAAATGCAGCTGATGGAATCTTCCAGTGATTCTGGCTCATGTTCTCTGTATATACAGCATTACAGTCAGTACCTCATAACCAGTGTTGTATGCAGGGCTGTGGAGCCAGTACATCATCAACTCCCGACTCCTCGGTTTACAGTACCACTAACTGACTCCACAACACCGGTGTCAACTCTGGCTGTCTTATTAATTGTACAATAAATAAATAACCTATCATATAACAGGATATAACAAGTAAAGTATTTGTAATTTTGTATGAAATGGGACTATTTTTGACTTCTGTTGACTAGCCTAGACCAAACTCATAAGAGTAGGAGTCCACAGGCTTAGCCTAGGCTCAGAAGTTGAGTGGTTGACATATTTGGCGAATATTGGCCTAAACCTATATTACACCTCTAATTTTTTGGGGTCAACTTATACATCGTAGTTGATACATTTTTACCGACTCTGACTCCAGTAACCCAATAATTCTTTTTGACTCCAACTCCATGACTCCAACACCATAGCTTCACTCCTTTATTTGAAGTGTCATATTTTCAGATGTTTGTATGAATGAGAAGTAACTGCAGTAGGGAGGAGAAGGTGGAGGTCCGATTAGACTGGAAATTAGTCTATCAGCCTAATGGCTCTGTGTTCTCAGTTTTCTCTAGTTTTGGAAAGCGATGCACAAATGTTCTCTGCTGCAGAAGATGTTTTAGTTCAGGAGCAACTCCACTGCAGTCTGAAGATTTAAACAGGCCACAGATTTCCAAACAAAATGGATTAAGAATATTAAATAAACCATATGGGTTTTCATTTCTAAAAATTGGTTTAGTCGAGTCTAATGATTAGCATAAGATACTGTCATAATAATTTTCTAAGTTTATCACTGAGCTCTATATTAGAGAAAAAAAAACTGTGGAAGAAAGCGCAGTCCTGGGACAGAGACATACGTTCTTTGAACAAAAGGTCCAGTTAATTAACATTATCAGTCCCCACATTTTCTCACTCAATTATGAGCCCTTTAAAACCATCATACATTTTTCACAAGTAAGGTAAAACAGTCCTGAAATAAAATGACTTAAAATGGGTCTTGAATTATTACAGGGTAATTAATACAAATTTTCTGCTTCTGGTAATTCAGTTTCTCTCAGAATCTTTCTGTTGAACTGAATTTATGCCAATCAAAATAGTGTTTGAACGAATCACTGCAAGACAAGTGGTTTATGAGCAATGAATTATTTATAATGCTAATTTTAAAAAATGTGCTGGTTTAAATATGAATTTGAAAAACAAATGTTGTTGGTTTCATTATATCTTCTATAAGTAGCAAGTGAGCCAGTGCTTAAAAACTGAATATTTTAAATAGTAATAAAAGTAATACACTTTCACCTTCCAGTGCCACCTTATATTTAGTTACACAGCTTTTTTGTTTTTTGTCCAAAGCAAATTATGCCTCCAAAGCAAAAGTAAATTTTATGTGGCAACCCTTAAAAACCCTTAACATGTACTGCACTTAAACCCTGGAAGTATGCAAATAAATCATTGAAAGCACAAAGAAACTGAACATACCTTTATTGCAAGGTGAAACTGACTTGTTCACTTGACAGTGTTGCTCTTTTCGTGCTTAAACCTTTTTTTATAACTTGCTGGGAAGCGTGGGAACAAAATGTGGATATTTTGTCTTCTGTGGGTTTAAGGTGATTTTAATCTGTCATTTCTCCAGTGCTTCTGAGGCTCTCGAGGTCCTACAAATTTCCCTCACAGCTCCAAATCATTGTTCTGTTAGTAGGAGTGCAGATACCAGATTAAAGCACAAGGAAGAGCAGGGAAAAGGAATTAGTGTCAAAAAAACAAGAACCAAAACTGAGAACAAACTGTTGTCTACGGAGTGCAATTTAGAGAAAGTGGTAAACAGGCAAGCACAGAGGGACAGCACGACGCACAGAGGGACAGCACGATGCACAGTGGGACAGTACGACGCACAGTGGGACAGTACGACGCACAGTGGGACAGCACGGCGCACAGAGGGACATTACAGAGCTGCGTTTTCATTCCTTACAGTGGCCCGTAGTCTTTTGGGCATCAGTTTGGGAGTCCCTGACAAGGTAACTTTCTCGCTCGGGTGCGCAGCGCTTTTACTCCCTCCTCAGTGGGCTGACAGCAGCAACTTTGCTGCAGCAATTTCCAGAGGGGTGACCCCCCCCAGCCCCCCAACGACAGGCAGGCTTGCTAAGAGCATCAAACTCACAGCACTTTGGCCTGTCCAGAGATTCATGCTGTCTCTCACATCAGCTGGCCTTTATTAGATGCACATCTTGCAGAACTGAGATGATCTGTCAATATTCTATGATAACACACAGTGCTGGTTTACAAACACAGACATATTTTATGATTTACTGTCACACCCCCTCCTCGAATATATCACAATTGCCATAAAACTCAGTATACCTGTCATTAATTACCTAACAACGTATGCTGGCTTTCCTTACCAGAGTTTCTCTTCTGTATTGCCAGTGTGAACTGATTAGAATTCTGATCATCGCATGTATCCTGATCTCTTCCTCTTAAAACCCGTTTCTTTGGCTTTCCTTTACCCGATCCTCCCCATTTGTCTCCTGTGCCTTGTCCTTGTTTTGGCCCAAGTTTTAGACCTTTAATCTGTTACCCGACTGCGTTTGTGGGTTGTGGAGTTTTGCTAAATTTGATCACTAAAACAAGGCGCCACGGCTGAATTCTCTTGTATCTGCCAGTGTTCCCTGCACACATCCTGTACGTCAGTTCAGTGCAGCCGTTCTTGTGGTTCCCGGCGCCTGCTTCATAAATCGCTACCGCTGGTTTGTTTCTGTTTGTTGAGCATTTGCCTATAAATCATATACGTGTATCTACATTTACATTTATTTATTTAACAGACGCCTTTGTCCAAAGCGACTTACAAGGATAATAGTACACGTGCATGTCACAAACGAGGTCAGTCAGTATTAGAGAATCTACTAACAATAAGTGCTGTCCTAATATCACAGTACACCCGATTAAATCGGGCAATTGTCACACAAATAGAGCATAAGCAACAGAAAATTACAACTACGTGTATGTCTTACGTCCTTCTAGGATATCATGCATTATTTTGCGCGAAAGAGCACTTGGACACAAATCATTAAATTGTTAATTACAGTTAAATTATAATTAACCGTTGAGCCCACCAGAGCTCATTTAATGTGGACGCTGTGGCGTGCTCGGAGCTCTTGCTTTCTGTGAGCGCAGCCCGAGCCGCGCTCACGGCCGTCTGTGATGTGGGTAACGCGGGTCTCCCGGGAACCTGCTGCCTGTACAGCGAACAGACGCGCCGCGGCTCCTGCTGCTATGGTCGGCGGGCCCTGGACCATCGCGCCTACATTTACATTCGTGCGTTTGGCAAGCGCTCAGCTCCTGTGAGAGTTGCGCTATAGAGAGACTCCAAGCTAATAACAAAAAGTGACAATATTAAAACAGCGGGAGGTATTAAACTCCTATGATAACGGGGAAAACAACTTGTGGGAAATGCGTGATCCAGACGAACTTAATCCCTGTTATTGCGCTTTAACGAACTCTGGCTCATCATTATCCGTTAATTTTGGTGAATTTATGAAGGTGGGGAGGTTATGGTGTTTTAGTACAATGGCACTGATGCCCAACTGATTTGGTACATTTAATTTGTCTTTCCGGTGGAGCTAATTTTCCTGTTGCAAGTACATTGCTTTGCACGTATTTTGGTAAAACTTGTTATAACTCAAATATGTTGTTTAAAATTGGCTTCTCGTTTCTCTGATATCTTCTCAGTGTGCCTCTCATCCAAAGGTGAAGATCGACTGTTCCGAAAGCTCTTCCGGCGATACAACCAGTATATTCGGCCGGTGGAAAACGTATCGGACCCCGTGACTGTGGAATTTGAAGTGTCCATATCACAGCTGGTTAAAGTCGTGAGTCTGTTAATGCGTAGTCCTTGTGATTGTTTACTAACAGTGCTTGCGCTGAGATGTTTCACCTTAAAATGTAATTGAAACAATATGATGTGGTTTAAGAAGTTATTCTAAATGCTCAGGGAGTCACGCTTGCCATGCTCTGCCACATCAGACAGCTGAACAGTGTAGTGATAACGCTGTGACATCACGACAGCACGCATGCAGACACACAGGCAATGCAATGGTGACAACAAGCCAATTTGTGCTGGTGATAGTGGTATTTTGAGGTTAATCCCATCAGTACCACTTTAAAAATAAATACACAGAACCCAGAATACCTTCCTTCTCAAATTTAACATCTGTCAGGCTTACCTTTAATGGCAGCAACTAATTCTTATACTTCAGTATCTTGCTGTCCGTGTTTAATTGAGTCATGTTCTACTGATAAAGCATTTGTCTTTTAACGTATGATGGCATTGGTCAAGATCATAAAACCATATTCTAAAGATGATTGTAAGGGTGAGACAATCTCACGTATAGCTTCTACAATGTTGCACTTTATGCATGTACACACTGTCAATTTTTTAGTCTGTCTATCTATATAGTATACTCTGCTTTTTTTGTTATGCAACAAAAATACAAATTTTTATTGTGTTAAAAAAAAAAAAAAAAAACTACAAAGTAAAACTCAAAATAATACAGATCTATGTTCAAGTTTACTAAAATAAAAGACGTTAACATGCCCACAGCCATAACCATGTGAGTAGGGAGAGTGTAATGGCAGGGATTTTATCTAATGTTGAAGTCGTCTTCTTCTTTGCCCTCTAGTTCACCTCCTCTGTACAGAATGAAAAGTGCTTTTCCCAATAATGTTGTAGTTTTGTCCCTCTGTAGGATGAAGTAAATCAGATCATGGAAACCAACCTCTGGCTGAGGCATGTAAGTTTTATCTCTACATGTTACTTATTTTCCCCAGGAATCTCTGGGTCTGACAGTAAATGGCCCCTCTTCTGCCTCGCACTTATTGTACCCAATCAGTTTTGATGTGCAGAGTGAAATGCTTCCGTAGCTGTGGAGAACAGACAGCAGGGGTTGTTTGGTACTAATACAACTTAATGGTGTGTAACAGGAGAGAGTGATGCTGTTGCCAGGCTTACCAAACTGATTTAAACACAAAACATAGCTGCCAAAAGGATCGCTTGCAGCCATGAACTTTTAACCCTGGGGGTTAAAGGCCAGAACCCTGAAGACAGAATTTTCTCCACTCTCTTCTCTTGGTATAATACATACAGTGGTGGTCTACATGTGGTGGTCTGCATCAGCGGTCTGCATGCAGTGGTCTGTATGCTGTGCTTGAGGCTAACACAGTGCTGTGTCCTCTTATTTTTTATTATTATTTTTTTGTACCTTGAAAACATTCTAAACCTGTTTTGGAAAGTCATAAATTTTCCACCATCTCTGCCAATAGTTATTGGTGCTCACCTTTGGTTTATAAATATGGTTTTGTATTTCCTGTGTGGTGCTATAAAATCGCACAACATAACCCCTCAGCTGTGCCTGACACATTTGGGAAGGCTCTTCTGTTTGGCAGTTTGTCAGAAGCTCATCGGTTTTGACAGCCTAATTTCTTTTTCCGCTGAAGTCAGGTTTCCATTTGGAGGACAATAGCAGTAAACCAGCATAATAGGTACAGCCTGTTACCTTTAAAACAAATTTTTAAATTCTGGCCCACATTCAAAACATAAGGGCTTTACAGCAGCTCATGTGCCTAGATAGTCAGCCGTGCAGAAAGGGAATGGGTGTCGTCTGCGCTTTGTGTTATGAGTTAGGCAACAGACCTCGTGCACTGAGCTTTAATGTGGCTCCGCTGGTTCTTTCTCTTTCGGCTCGCGTCACTAATTAGCAGCGGGGTTTGCAACGCCCTGCAGGCCTCCGTCGTTAAACGGAGGGAGCTCAGGGTGCGTTATCTCTAAACCCCGGAGTATCAGCAGGCTCGCGATGCTGCACTTTGTGTCATTAAATGTGCAACATATGTGGGCGTGCACATCCTGAACACATGTGAAGACAATTTTTAAAATAACATTTTAAATTATATATTAAAACTTTTTACAAAATGTATATTAGAAGTAAAAAGTAAACTGTGCAATTTTCTTTTAATGTATTAGTGAAACAGACACACACAGCACAAAAAAAAATTCTTGACGTAAATTTAATTTCTCTGGACTTCCGTAACACTTTTTTTTGTTCAAGAAAAGGTTTAATACTACAGAAATTTATAGTATTTTATTAATCCCAGAGGGAAGTTACTTCTCTGCAGTTGACCCATACCCTGAAGGGGTCAGTGGGCAGCCAGCCACATGTGGGACACTAGTACTGAGTGTCTTGCTCAAAGACACACCTGGCTATAGTGGGATTTGAACCAGGAGGCTTCTGCATCCCAGCCTGAGGTTCTACTCATTGTGCAACCAGGCTACCTTCTAGGGTGTTTTGGCGGTTGACAGCTTTATGGGAAAAATAAACTTCTCAATACATGTTGAAACTGGTATATATTAGCACCAGTCTTGGAACTATACGATCCATAATAATGACCATTAATATGGACTAGATGTACTGACTTTCTGCAGAATAGTGTTATGCTCATTTGCAAATTCAATCGTTGTTTATTCAGCACGATTGACCTGTCTTTCTTTTTTTTTTTCAAGCTCCTTCCTTTTGAGTTTTAGTTTGTATTGGAAAGTTTCTCTTTGAGGTAACATGAATGGCCGGCACAGTGGTGGGATGATTAGCACTATTGACTTATACCTCCAGGATTGGGGTTTGATTCTTGCCTCAGGTGTGTGTGCGTGGCATTTGTATGTTCTCCCTGTGCTTGGTGGGTTTTCTTCAGATTCCTCCCACTGTCCAAAGAGATGCTGGTTAGTCAAATTGGTGTTTCCAAATTCCCTATAGTGCGTGCCCTGTAATAGGTTGGCATCATGTCCAGGCTGTTCCCCTGTACTGAGTTTTCTGGGATGGGCTCCAGGCATCCTGTGACCCTGAACTGGATCAAGTAGTGTAATGGAAGGATGGATGGGTAATACTAATGCACTCTGGACATTTTTTCCTCTACGCGCTTGAGACTGCTTACAAACTTTTTAAGATTTACCTTCAGACACTTAACATGAAGAGAAATGCAAGAAGTCTTCAACGTTTTTATTTCAGTAATTCGTTTTTTTTTTTTTTCTTCATAGATTTGGAATGATTATAAATTGAGATGGATTCCATCTGAATTTGATGGAATTGAATTCATCCGTGTTCCGTCAAATAAAATATGGAGACCTGACATTGTGCTCTACAACAAGTAAGTTGTCCACAACTGTTAATAGTTTCTTAGGAAACTGATTTATCCAGTGTTTTTTTTTTTTTTTTGTCTGGGATCTGAACTGGAAAGCGGTTGGAATATAAGGATGCAGATTGCCTGTTAGAAGTGCTGTGTAGTTTTGTGTTGGAGTTTTAGTGTGGTCTGGGGTGATTTTGACAAACTCGCATAACTGTAATTATGGCATAGGCAGATTGACAGTTTTTTTTTTTTATTTAATTTTATTTTTTATTTATTTATTTTTTTTCCCTCATCAGTGCTGTGGGGGACTTCCTGGTGGAAGATAAAACAAAAGCACTCCTAAAGTTTGATGGAACAGTGACGTGGGTCCCTCCAGCTATCTTTAAAAGCTCCTGCCCCATGGACATCACCTACTTCCCTTTTGACTACCAGAACTGCTCCATGAAGTTTGGCTCCTGGACATACGACAAGGCCAAGATCGACCTGGTCCTGATTGGCTCCAAGGTCAACCTGAAGGACTTCTGGGAGAGCGGTGAATGGGAGGTCATTGATGCTCCTGGGTACAAGCATGACATCAAGTACAACTGCTGTGAGGAGATCTACACGGACATCACGTACTCCTTCTACATTCGCCGACTACCACTCTTCTACACCATCAACCTCATCATCCCCTGCCTTCTCATCTCCTTCCTCACCGTACTGGTGTTCTACCTGCCATCGGACTGTGGCGAGAAGGTTACGCTGTGCATCTCTGTCCTACTCTCACTCACGGTCTTCTTGCTGGTCATCACTGAGACCATTCCCTCCACCTCGCTGGTCATCCCGCTCATCGGCGAGTACCTCCTCTTCACCATGATCTTCGTCACGCTGTCTATTGTCATTACCGTTTTTGTGCTGAATGTGCACTACCGCACACCCACCACCCACACCATGCCGGACTGGGTACGCTCCGTGTTTCTGCGCATGCTTCCGCGCATCATGCTAATGCGCAGACCCACAGATGAGCCGGAGGCCAGGGGTGGGGCTGCCGGGGAGAGAAAGAGGAGGAGTAGCGCCTCGCCCCAGTTGGGTGCCACAGACTGTTTGGAGTATGGCGACGGCAAACTTCCTGCTGAATCCAAGAAGTGCACATGTCGGCGTGGCAGCGACGCACCCGAGGCAGACTCAGGCAAGCTTGGCCGGCACCTGAATCCGCAGCCCGTCAGTGCCATGCTTGCTCTTTCCGTGGTGTCGCCTGAGATCAAGCAGGCCATAGAGAGCGTCAAATACATCGCAGAGAACATGCGGAGCCGCAACAAAGCCAAGGAGGTACTGTAGTTTACATGGAATAGCAGCATGTTTCTGTGTCTGTTCTTCAGTCATGCGGGCATATGCAATATCTGTTATGGTTGTCTAGTTTAATACTGTCACTGAGCATATTTAATTAGTACTCATTTACAGTTTTTTTTGATCATATTGTTGTGTACCATCACATGCAAGGAAGAATATACAGTAGGGTTTAAGTGTGGTGTTATCGGGGTGGTAAAATCAAGAATGAATTTACTGCAGTGAAAAAAGAAAAGAATAAAAGACAAATCTAACTACGACAAATCTAATTAAGGCCAGAATAAAAGCACAGGTCTGCATGTTTATACAGTATATTCACTGTTTAATATTGGTTCTTAATCAACTTCCAGTTTACTCCATGTTGTCCTGTAGACAAAGCAGTTTCCGAGCACAGTTAATGACCGAGTCCTACATGTGGGAGTCCTTGCCCGTAAAGCTCCCCGGGACTTCATTTTCATCCCTTAGAATACTTGAAAAGGCACGAGGGCGTGCAGAATGTCCAACATGCAGGGTTCCTTTCTGCCTAACCTGGGGACTGTCAGCACAACATGGTGTTAAGCAGTTGGGCTGGGAAGTGTCTGTTAGGGAGGCTATACTTCCATTTACCAGAATACTTGCTACCACTAATATGAGATCAGATGCAAGTGAAAAGGGAGACATGTAACAGGACCCTCTCTTTTTAATTTTTCAAATCACAGATTTGATGACAGATAATTATAAAAACGAGTAAATAACTGAAATGCACATTATCTTCAGCAAAGGCCTCACCAGTGATTAGCTCAGCTAATAATTTTGTATAGCCCTGTCAACAGAATTGTACAAAGCCATATTTGCCCACCAGAGCAGTAAGCCTGGATCCTACAGAAATGTCTGCAGAGACTGCAGTCCCCTCCACACATTCTAGGACTGTAATCGACATGGAAGCGATCTGTTCTGCCTACCAGCTAAGAGCAGTTGCTCAGCTTTTCATTTTAGTTTCCAAATGCCGCTGTCTCTGTTGCTGTCCTGTCTCACTCTTCGGATACTGCACCGACACCTTTTTACTTTTTTTGTTAGAGAAAAATCAGGAAAATGCAAAAGCCAGAGACGGACTTTTCCTTACAGAAATTGTCTGATGCAAATACGTGCTCTCGTTCAGGTTTTTGCCACAGAAATATCTTTTAATGATGGATTAAGGCATGCACCATCTCTTCACTTAAATAGCTTTTTTTTTTTTTTTTTCTTCCTACCCTCACAAGTTGTTGGGGCGTGTTTTGTGTTTTTCTCCCTTCTGTGTGTTCGATGGATGTTAAACATCTTTTGTTAACCCTCTCTGTTCCGTTCCTCTCTTCGTCTTGTTCCCCGTCTGTTAGTTAATGGCACCCTGCTTGCTTGAGTCTCCATTTCCATATGGTCCCCCTTCCTTCTTGTTGTCTCAGGTTTTGGCTAACTGTTTGGGGCATGCTCTGTTGTCCCACAGGTGGAGGATGACTGGAAGTACGTGGCCATGGTCATCGACCGCATCTTCCTTTGGGTCTTCGTGCTGGTCTGCTTTCTGGGGACCCTGGGGCTGTTCTTCCAGCCTCTCATCGGCTTTTTTACGTAACTTTCTCCACCTCCTCCCACCCCACTATACCCTCGCGCCCTCACCCCTCCCCTATAACTTGTGCCCCCTGGGGACTGTGCAATTCCTTCTCTTTCTTGGGGATGCTGTGATAATGTGTACGCTTTTAGAAGAACATTGTACGCTTATTTTTTTTCTTCAAATTTGGCTTTCCAAAAGAGTATGCCTTGGGCGGTGTAGAAATGGAATCACACCTGGGGATAAATGTTAAGTCTAGAGGGTTTCCTATTACTTTGGGAAATAAAATTAAATTAAGATACCAATAAATTCTCATACAAGATTATGAAGAATATAGCTTTTGAAACTGTACCAGAATTTAAACAAAGAATACAAAAAAAAAACTTTTACTTTCCCAGTCTGTTTAGGAGAACAGTAAAAGAAATCGGTTATGAATGGAAATCTCAGCTTAATTGCTTTTATAGTACTTTTTGTTCTGATTTATGATTTTCATCATGTATTTCATTTTGCTTTTTATCTTAAATTTTTTCAGAGTCGATCTATCAGCATTAGTGAACAAATCAGAAAAGACAGGATTTGGAATTTAAATGCTTTCTTTTCAGAATGTTTTACTCTTCTATTAGTATTATATTTTTAATGTATAAATGTACATAAAAGTGAGTGTGGGTATGTTTAAATTGGAGTTTTATGAAGGCTGTAAATTGTCTGCACCTTGTTCAGTTTGGGACAGCACCTGGCACAGGTGTGGGAAGTGCACTTCGGGACCGAGATGCACACGTTAAGCTAGATAGCAGTGCTGTGTGAGGCCATGGGGATGTAAATCTAGGCAAGCACCTTTCGTTATCTTCCATGCCAAGCAAACTCTGGCACCATTTATGTCTGTTATGCTTGTTACGCGCCGCACCCGACAAAAAGATCTGACCAGACGCGCAGTCAAAAAAGGGGGAAGACTTTAAAGGGGCAAATACTTTTTCACACTGTACTTATTTTGGTTCAACTTGGTGTAAAATGTCACCCTTCAGGTGTTAATTTTATGAATAGCATATTTGTAGCAAATGGAGTAAGGTTTAGTTTATCACATGATTTCTGTATGCGCTGTTCTTCTTTGGCTTCTTAATGTTTTTCATTGAGCTTTGATTACTAACAGTTGTCTGGGCCTACAAATAATTCACAGTGAAGTAGATTCCTAGTTTTAGATGTGTTTTATATGAAAAGATTTATGAACTAATAAATTATTTGAAGGATTTTAAACACATCAGGAGCGCTGTGATTTTATTTACGTTTTTACTGCTGTAACGTTTAAATCAGCGGGGGGGACGTAGCGTTTACTGAACGCATTATTAAAAAAAAAAAAAACATTGCGGTATGATATGTGATGGTTCTTTTCATCACACAGCCTATGACCCTGATGTGAATGAGTGTTTCGAAGATGAATGAATGCCATGGAAATGGCAGCACGGACCTCTCGGGTATTCTGCTGCCCTCGCTGAGTTCAGTAATGCAGCGCTGCAAGATTGACGTCACCGCAGTGCTGTAACCGGGCTGGCACTGCGGGCCAGGGTGCAGGGCTGGGCAGGAGAACATGCTCCCCCAGCACCCAGCGGGGCCCTGTTTCTCCACCCACACGTGGTGCTGCAACAGGACTGTTTCTGCTGCTTCAAAGCTTGAGGCTCAGAGGTGCAGTGTGCCCTAAAATTAATGCAAATTACTTGTGCAGTGAAATCGTTATAGTGATAACAAAAAACTTTGCATGTGTTCTGAGTGCATTACTGCTCTTAGTTGTAATGTCTGCATTACAAACGGTGTGGTTTTGATGTAATGAAGGTTATGATTTTCCTGGTAGGGAAAGTTAATTGGTATGATGTTCAGAGAATATTACACAATGTTACAACTTGCGTTTTAATGCTTTTCTACAACATTGATGGGAAAATCTGAACTGTATGTGAAATGTTTTTATTTTCATCATTTCCATGCGGTCATTACACTTTCCCTGCAGTGCACCCGCAACAAAAACTATCATAAAATATACTGACGATTCACGAGTACCTTTTAAATAGAAGCTGAGAAGCAGTGTCCATGGCAATACGCTGCATGCAGACCCTCTGTCATTACTGAACACACTTCTGCAGAATGAGTCCAATGTGCTCAGAGCTAGGGAACCAACAACCCCCCCTCCCCCCCACATCACCCCTCACCAGCCTTCAGCAAAGCACAGCCACCCAGTGCTGAAGGAGAGTGCTGGGTGTGAGGAAGACCAGGGAGTTAACAGTGAATAGATTCTCCAAGAGTCACAGTCTTTTTTTCATCCACGTCAAATATGCTAATCCCCTTGATTTATTTAAATCTTGGATTTAAGCCCGAAACATAAATAATGTAGGGCAATGCATGAATTTTCATAAATATGGACACATGATTGTGAAGTTAAACCGTAACCCCTACGGTGTATTATGTTTGTGCATAATTGGCTTTGAAAGGATATAATGGTATATTTGACTATAGGACTCGCGTGTTTCCTTTATGTAGGGCAAAAATACACTGAGCCATAAAATGTGTGGTTTCACCCAGCCTGCTCCTCCTATTGTCCCATGGACATATTCCTGGCCACCCACATTTAGGCAGTTTACCCCTGTCAAGCTATGTGCTGTAACTGTGACCAAAGTTCACATTGAGCGGGCCTTAACTTACTACCGGCGTTTGTCTGAACAGATAATGCAGACGCTGTAATGAGGTTTTTAATGAAGGTCGGCCCGGGGTTGATGGAGACAAATCTCCAACGTAATCCAAGCGGATTCATTATTGGCTTTATGACCATTTGTGCAGAAAAGGAGATTGTGCGATCCTGTGGTTCGGGATTAGGCTCTGTTTCCTGTGATTACTGTCCTTAAAGCAAATGGGGTGGCTCCTGTCCTGTCTTCCTTAAAATCACTGACTCTCTTTCTGTTCTTTGCTTGTTTTATACAAAAACTACTAGGCACAAACATGCTCTTTTTTCCATAGGTATTCCTCATTGGAGGGCTGTCAGGTAATGTGTTTTTGCTGTCTTTCACCATGGGTACATATGTTGTCCTGCTGTGCATATCTGGAAAAGTAACATGGAGATGTGCACATGGAAATGAATTTAGGTGATATCCTGTCATTGAGGCGTTGATAAAAGACATTTAAGTAAATGTAGGGTGAGTCTACAGTATGTGGTTCATTTAAGAAAATAAATGATTTAAGAAGGGTTTTTATCATTTGCAGCAAGTTTACAAAATTAGCGTGTTGAGACCCTATAAAAGGAAACTTGCATTATTGAAAACCTGCAGTGCTCTATGTTTAAAGACATTTTGGTTTTATGCTGGTTACTCCTTGACCTTCCGTTGGCCTCAGACAGTGTTGGGTTCTCTTTTGTGTACCTGTCCAAAGGTTTAAAAACTTTTAAGCCTTCCTTAGTGCGCATTTAGATCAGATTTGTTTGGCTCCACCTATGTACTGGGTGGTGCTTCTCAGAGCAATGTCTGCACAGTACCAGCCAATAGAGACTGAGAGATGTGACTTGAACTATCTCAGATGCACATTCAGTATCCAGGTGCTGTAGCCGTTTCTTGATTTATTATCCCGTGATGAAGTTGTCTGTTAACATTGTTTTCTATAGCATATTTATGAGGTAAACATGCATGCATAATAGATTGTATAAGTAGGTTTATGTGTACAGATGTTTTAAATCGTTTCCTCACATTACAGATGTGTAAGAACAATAACTGCATTTCCCAAACAACTGCCCAAAAAAGGTTTGTAGACTTTGAACACTGCTCTTCTAACCTAAAACGTAGACATTATTTTCAGTCTCTACAAGTCAAAACTTTGAGTACACCTTGTAGACCTACCTGCTTAAATATATTTCAACCTAGGTGTATTTAATAATTAAAAATGTCATAATATTTATAAATACTTTTAACATTTTTAGTGCAAATACACATTTGTAGGGAACTTAGAGAACACTGTGCAAAGCTTCTGTATACGGTTTAAAAAGTATTGCACATTCCAGTAGGAGTTATATGTGTCAGACATTATTACCAAACCAAGGAAAAGTAATCGATCTAACATGGGTCAGCTCTCACATTTATCGGTAATCTTGAAGACCTATGGTCAGCCAATCTTCACTCTACACCAATGGTACACTGCCAACAAGAACATTTTCTGAAAACATTTATGTACTCAGAATGGCCATGTTTGTAGCTGTAAAAACTAAAGTAGACTCCACAGTGGATTTTTCTTCTGTCTGTTGGTCTTTATTATTTACATACACACACACACACACACACACACACACACACACACACACACACACACACACACACAGACACAGAGCTGGTCTGATCTATAAGGTCATATCAACTGCTACAGATAGGACTCAAAAAATTACCAGACCACCTGCATCGCACATCTCTTGCTTGTGCGAACTGAGATCTGTAATGTCATTGATCTGGGAATATTTAGACCAAACTGACTGCTAATAGTAGATGCAGGTGGATGTAGGTAGCTGGAACTGTTATAATGACTTGGGAAAAGCCACAAATCACTAGAAGCAACCAAGAAGCTGCGATATATTAGGTACCGAATTATGTTTAATTAGCCCTTCTGTGGTGTGATGTCTATGCTGGCCACCCCATCTGGAGATCTGGAGACCACACTTCTTCCACTTCAGCATTTTGTTTCAGTGTTTCTGTCATTCCCCTATGTTTTTTGTCTTGTCTAGTTTCTTTGGCTATCACTGACCTTGTTCTCACTTTCATTTGTCTTATTGACTGCACCTGGGTTTGGTATCTTTTTGGGGTTCTATATAACTGTTTGTATGTCTAATGTCTGGTGTGATGTTTTAGTGACATACTGTCCACACTCCACTGGCTTCTTGTTAAGTACAGGACGAATTTCAAGGTTTTTAAATTGTATATAAGGCACTTAAAGGTCAAGCACCAGTATACTTAATGGTTTTGATTGATTTATATACTGGCTTTAACGTAGACTTTTATTTTTGCTTTAACCTTACCTATGTACTATTTTCCAACAATCATAAAGCACTTTGGGGCAACTCCGTTGTGAAAGGTGCTATATAAATACAAACTGAATATCAGATCATCAACTAAAATCAGTTTATTTACCATATTTCTCCTAATAAATGCACCCGATGCGTTACAAGTTACGTGTAAAGTGCACCTATTTGAGGCCAAAATGTGCAAATAATAAAGTTTTTAAAACTTTTAAAATGAGAAGTTTAACTTTTTAAAAACCTTTGAAAACAACAAGTTACTAAAAAGCCTAATGTTTATCTACGTTTTTTTTTTTATCAAAAATTAAAATTTCCATTAACTACAACTTCTAAAAACAAATAAAATTCTGTCATTACCAGAGTTTCAGTTAGGCTTATGAAGACCTTATTATTGTACTCGAGTACAATCAATTTAGGATTCAGAAGCCGATTTTGTTCAAATAATGTAGCATATTTGTGTTCATTAAATGATCTTTAGTTGTAGAAAATGCGTATAATTCACTGCATTTACACGTTCATTCAGCGCTAATCTACACTTCTACCCATTGACCATATTTCTATGTCACCGCTTTAACCGTGCAGAAGGGGTGCACTTTACAGTGTCTCGTACTGTATTACCGGGTGGGGGCGTGTCTATTAGAACGGGTGCGTTAATTAGGAGAAATATGGTATATAGCAGTTGACCAAAGTGCTTTACATAAAATAACTGGTAAGTGGAATAAATAAATAACATAAAACACAACAATTGTAAAAAACAGAATACTAATGAGAAATGTGACCATCCTCTACAGTACTGAACTGAAGAACCTGTACTGAAAACCAGCATAAATAAGTTTTAAGCTTCACTTTAAACAGAGCAAAGTCTGAAATGGCACGAATCTCCAAGGGTAAAGAATTACATAGTTTAGGTGACGCAACAGAAAAAGAGCGATCACGCCAACACTCACATCTTGTCCCAGAGACATACAACAATTTCTGTTCAGGAGATCTAAGGGATCTATTCTGAGTATGAGGATGCAAAAGCTCAGAGACATAAATTGGAGCCATGCCATGTAGAGCCTTAAAGACAAATAACAAAAGTTTAAATTCAACCCTGAAATGAACAGGAAGCCAGTGAAAATAATGCAAAACAGGAGTAATATGCTCACATCTTGGAGCATCTGTGCCAGTTGCAGATGTGCAAGAGAAGTCTGACTGATGCCAACATACAATACATTACAATAGTCAAGCCTAGAGCTAATGAAAGCATGGATTAATGTTTTCCAAGTCAGCACCTGAAAAAAATGGCTTAACCTTAGCCAAAATGTGCTGCTGAAAAAAAGCTTGCCTTAACAACAGAATTTATCTATCTGTCAAATTTTAAGTCAGTGTAAAAAATGACACCTGTTTTTTACAGCATACTCGACTGAATAAGTGTAGGCCTGACATGCCTTGTCAGATCATAATGTTGTCCTAAATCTCCAAAGGCAGTAAACTGAATAGTACTGAATAGTGTTCATCCCAGAGTTGTCAAGGATTAGGCAAAAAAAGTAATGTTTCACTGTCTGGAAGTTGAATCATGTCAACTGGACAACTGGTCTCCGCTCTGTCTGCTATGCTTTTATTGGTTTTGGAAATTGACATTTCACATGTGCACCAGGTTAGCCCCTCTTAATGATACTCTTGCACTGGACAAATTAAGCAGGAGTCAGGACATTTACATCCCTAAGACCCTCTGCCATTGTTCAGCCAACGAGCCAGTCCATGTGAGTTAACCACCCTGGAGGATAAATATGGGGTCCCTGATCAATTTCGACTCAGGCTACTTGGATGAGTAGTGAAACATTCCTATCAAGAAGAAAGAAGTCCAATTGACATGATTCAATGTCCAGACAGCCCCACCTGGATGACTGAGAGTCTTCATAAATGGTTTCACTGAACACTAATGCAGAAACATAGGGCCAGCACTGTGTAACATGTTGCACCAAAAGGAAAATTTGTTTTAAAATGTGGAACTGGTATCTGATTTGCCATTGAAGAGACAGACAGACTTGTTGTCATTGCACAAAATAGCACAACGAAATTAAAAGGGCATACTCCATTTAATGCTTACTAATGCATTATTTGACAATTATTAATCATTTAAAGTGGACTGAAATGAGTCATTCTACATCAATGATAACAAGAACAATGTAAAGTAAAACACAAGGGACTGGCCCAGCATATGTTTCTTCATGGACGAGACGTGTGCGGGTCTCTCACAGATAGAGGTTTCCTTTCGCATCTTTAGTAACTGAATGGATCCTAAAGAGAGCCGACCGCCTACCTGTAGCTGCTGCTGTTCTTTCATACACCTGGAGCAGAAAAGTGATGGAATTTTGTGATAATCAGGGCTTCTAAACACTGTGATGAAGCAAAAGTATGTGTGGGTGATGTGTGTGTGCATGTGCACGTGTGTTATAGGAGTTGGTTTTCCTTCTGTGCATTACACCACACAGTCTCATTTTCTAGCATCCTACAGAGGCCCCAGTGTAATGCTGCTGTCACGGGCCTTCTGCCTGAACATGCCTGTTTGTCTCTTTATATTTATACATCTTGGGGAAAATAAAGACCCTACATATGCATTTGGGAAAAAGTGGTTTACTTGTCTTTTAATATCTGAAACTTAAAGTAAAATATATGGACATACCAGCATCTCTACAGGCATCGCTGTGCCATGCTCTGTCACATAAAGAGGTAAACTGTTCCAAATTGAATCAAATGATTAACATCATAATGCAAACAAAATACTCAATTCAAATACAATTTAATAGCAATGGTAAAACATTTTGAAACACAATATAATTTCTGTCAAACTTACAATCATGGGCCCTTCTGGCTAACATGCGTCATGCACAGTTAACAGGTGGTTTGTTATGGTTATTATCACCATTGCTGATGAGTCACACAGATTGTTCCCATCATGTTCCCCAAAGACTGCATCTTACTTTGGTGACTAGTATATATTTAAAGATACATACCATCATTAATTGTCTACGTTTACCATAGTAATACTCCCTGAAATGATAAAACTCTAAACTCAAGTGCACATAGACAATGGTACAGATTGAGAATCTGTAATCAACCCTGTTTGGTTCACATTCATAAAGCAGGGGCAACACTTAACATATTCAGTGGAACCCTGGAGCGTAGCTAGTTCACCTGCTGCCAACTGAGCATGCTCAGTGAGCACTGCTGAGTCCTGTTTACTGATGAGACAAGCCTGCTGTATTGTTAGCTCTAAATTACCACTCATCAGTAGAAGTCAGAAGCTGTGGCTGGTCTGGACTTCTCACTGAGGGTCTTGGGCACATAAAATTTGCAAGTCAAGTTACTCAAATAAAGCTAATCTCTTGTTCATCATCAATATTTATGCCATTTGCTAAGAGTCCACTCACATTTCAGGCTAAGCACCTGCCTGCAGTTCTAAATACTGGGACAGACAAAGGTGTGTCAGCCTCGAGCCCGGACCTGACTGATGGGAAAATCACTTGTCCTCCAGCCCTCGCCTGTGCTTACTTTCATCTTCAAGGCATGAGGAGCTGTGACCAAAATAGTAAACACGTCAATAACGACAGAGCTCCTGGCAGCAGATACAAAGCTGACGTCACAGACAGGGAAGAGCTTCTCAAGCATAGGCTAAGAGGGCTGTTCTCTGTGGGTGAAATAAGAAAGGAAGTTAGGCAGTCAGGACAAGGGGCCAGAGTGAAAAGGCGCTGATTCACTGTAAGGAGACAGGTCTTATTTTTCATACCACTTACAATCTGCTTCTCAAACTCCCCATGGAGCTCCTGCCTTCAGTTCTATGCCCAGTTATGGATGTTAATTTCTATTGTCTGAAGGCGTTTTTAAATGGCATGTGCAAAAAATGAATAAATAAATGAATAAATAAATAAATTATATATATGTGTGTGTGTGTGTGTGTGTGTGTGTGTGTGTGTGCGCGCGTGCGCGCGCGTGTGTTTGTGTATCTACACTTTTGGTATTTGTATTCTGGTACTTTTATTTCGTGTATGTTGCTTTCTGAAGTTCATGCATGAAGTTGACATTTCCTCTTTACATTCAAGTGAAAGCTATTGTAGTATTTGCTGTTTTGGTGTAGGCCTACTAAAGTACTTTAAAATGTTGTGAACTTCTTCCATGAGTTATTTCTAGTCTGTTCTAGGCCTGATCCAGAGGCTCTGTCTAATCGACCTGCTCTGGCCCCAGACTTTATGTAATGTTCTGAAGAATGTAGGAATGGAGGCAAGAGCAGAGTCAAAATTGCAGAAAGGATTTATTCTGACTGATGGGGTAAATACACAAGGTGAAGAGTAATAATAACAAAAAACTATCATCTAACCTCAAGCATACACTACACTACAACTGGCAAAGGACTGAAGAAAGCAGTATAAGAAGTGACCAAAGAGGAAATGGAAAACAGCTATAGACACTGATAGAATTGACAGAGCTAACAAGGGGAGAACAGAATTAGGAAAAACAAGGCAACAAGGGAAATGGCAACATCTAGAGGTCAGAGAGGGGTAAGACAGGCAGTGAAATGATGCATGTACTTTATATATACCTGCTCATTCCTGCATCCAGTAACATTGTAGCATAACAAGTTAGTCAGTAGCTCTGCATCATGCCAGGGCAGCCAAGCGAGAGGCCTATGATTTCTAAATACACCACTGCTTACAATGCATTCATGTGATGTGCCTGTGTAGAGGTACACGAAGACTTCTTAGTGTGATCAATTACGCAAACACCAACTGTGATCACCATAATGGTTAAGGTGATTGTGACTGATATATAAAGATGACTTGTGCTGAGCGTTCATTTGAAGGCTCTGTTTTGAGTGTTGATCTGGGACCATCTGAATGCTCTGTTGAGCAATGACAAATTTAGCACAAAAAGAGCTAAGCGAATGTGCAGCTCTGAAATGGCAAGCAAACCCTTTGACCGCTGGCTCATCTCATCTCATTAGCACAAACACACCTGGTACATACATGCTAATTACAACAACCCTTAATGATTTTAAACCTAAGGTGATCAGTGTTATAATACTCTTAGCAGTTTACTTGGGGAAGACTGCTTTCTAAGTACTGTGAATAAGACAATGTTTAAACAGCCCAGCTAAATGATGTGTCAGCACTGGTCTAGAGAGCCTCTTCGTAGCCTGCAGGCTCAGCATCTTTTCTACCGCAGGCTAGCAGGAGCTGTAAAACATCATGCCATCGCTGTGTGTTACACACACTGTGCCCACTGTACATTGTATACCTGAACACAGCGGGGAATGGTTTCAGTTCACTAGATCTAACCGAGGGAATGACAGTGGCCACTGTGGCATGAAAATAACAGTATAACGTGCCACCTGGGGTGGCAGAAGAGTGTTTGAAGCATCAAGACAGCGTGCGAAATATGGTTTGACAGAGCATTTTGATGCGCTTGCCATCCAGAACACGTGGGCCTTATTCCAGACCTGTTTGAGAGCAGCTGCACCCAAGGCCACAGAAGTGGCACAGAAAGTATCTGCCACAGTAGGCCCAGCATATTAATGAGTGAGGTTTATGACCCAAAACACACTGAAAACAATATTTGTAAACTTTGTACTACTGGGAATCTATAATATTTCTTTAATGTAACTATGTTTGGGAAACAACCTAAGACAGGGGTAGTCATTTATAGTCAGTCGTAGCAACTGAGTTCCCAAATATTTAGTAATTTCACACTCAGTTCGTTTCCTTAATTATTATTTAGTATTCTTTAGTTCTTCCATATCCTGTAATGATAATTTGTTTTGAAAAACTACTGAGGAACTGCTGAGAAAGGGAAGCCGTTTGCAAAACTTAACCAGCATTCATGAATAGCGCACAGATGCCAATTTTTTTTCTTTCAACTTTCATGTGCATGTGAATGCATTTGCTCCAAGGTAATATTGGTTTGGAGGCAGGAAAACAAACAGCGCTACCGTGAGGGGAGAGAGAAGAAGATGAAGTAGACCAAGAGCGGAGCTCCCGAGAGGCTGAGCCGAGAAAACGAATGGGCAGAAGACAGCCCCCCCACAACCAGCTGAGAGAAATGAGAGCAGACCCAGCAGAACCCAGTCCCAGCTGCTTCTCACAGCACAGTAATTGGCCCTGGAATGGGGAGGAATGGCTGGGTGAGCGGACTGTAGCAGACGAGTGGCATGCTGCGCTGACAACACTGCCACGGCTTTAACTACACTGATGCATTAGTGCACGCAGAGCCGCAGCCTGCACAGCACGGGAGCCATACCACGCTTGCTAACAAGAAGACCACACAGGAGGAGATCCGGAGCCAAAGATCTCTAACAAAGAACTCAAACTACATGGAAATTAGGCCAAGGGAATGTATATATTATATTATTAGTGTGTGTGCTATGGGGATGCTGTGACTGGCACTGAACGGGGTTCAATCTCGTTAGCAGGAGAACAACCTACCGCAAGTTTACACTCACTCAAATGAGGAAAACTTACTAGGTAAAGATCATTGTGAAAGACAATCAATTGCATTAATTTAGAAACATGTTTTACAAAACAAGACAATGTGCTTTGAATGTATTGCACCTGAAAGTACGTGTAAAATGATGCGTATTTTTTCATGATCCAATGACACTATCCAGATCCACTGTTATTGTTTCTTTTAATGTGTGGGGCTATGGAAACATGTATATTTGCAAAGACAACCCAAAACACACAAACGACCAGAGTATGCCATACACATGCACTCTTTTGCCTGGGATGTCCATGACACCATGACTTGATAAGCGATTGTTGAAAAAGCAGAAGTGGGATGGACAGATGCTGTGCAGTAATTCTGTGCACTATGGACCAATAATAAATAATGTACGACTGCATAAAAGCTATAGCTGCAGGAAGTCATGCCAGTGCTTTTAAACTTGAAGCCATGATTAACCCATACGATACACAACATTTCCAGGTGGAGTGTTTACATTGCATTGTGTCTTATTTTTCATAATGGTCTTTGTGGGGTTCATTTCATGACTGTAAACTGTTGTAATTTCTGATATTTTAAGTAGCAGAGACTAGTTGCACTGCTTCTAATCCTGATGTGTGTGTCAAAGCCATTGGAGATCTAAATGTATTTGTTTACACTCACATACATTGTAAAACTTTATTTGGTAAAATGTATGAATTCATCATTAACTTTAAACTTGCTTGTCCAGGTGAAGGTCACACAGAGCCTGGAGCCTATCCCAGGCAAAACAGCCTAGGGAATATCCAAGATCTGACACCCACCCAAACGCAGGGCGCTCACAGACCGGTTTCTGATTCAGCTAAACTGTGTGTCTTCAGGCTGTAGGAGTGAACCTGTGTGTGCAGAATGAGAACATGAACACACGTGAATACACAGAGCCAAGGGCCATGTTTGAAACAGTGGTTGTGGAAGAATGATGAAACAGTACTAGGGCAGTGCCCACAGAACCACCTTGGTTCTTGAAGAACATACTCCTATAGAGTATATCGAGACAGCGCACGCTTCATTACTGTATATACTGACAAGGAAAGAATACGATGTATGCGAAAGAATACGATGTATGCGAAAGAATACGATTGCATATACTGACAAGGAAAAAACAATGCAGGGTTAAACAAAAAAGGGGACTCGTTATTGGGGAGATAACTGTTTAAATGTTTTTTTTTTCTTCAACAGGTATGATGCCATCGTATTTAAAAAAAATTAAAGAATTGGGCGTTTTGTGATTGTTTGTTAAAAATGTTATTGTTCTTTATTATGTGTAAAAGTGGGCAGCAACGTGAGACACGATGAATGTTTTTTTTTTTTTTTTTTTACTTTAATCTCTATTTGTAGCTGTTTCAGTACACGATTACAAGTTCTTATAACTAAAAACATCAAAAAATATTTTTAAAAAATCAAAATTTTCACAGCTGCCTCTTGTGTTGTGTTATGAGTCTGCTATCATGCACGATCTTGTCCAGCTTTATTTTTCTTCATCTTCTCCGCGGCTTTGCTTCCATAAACTGGCCGCGAATCCTCGTTTCCTCCCTATCAGGTCTCCGCTTCCCGGAGTCCACCGTGCACCTTCTTTGCCCCTCCCTCGTTCGCTCGCCTTGGGCCGGTCCCTTCGCCGTTCACCGCCTCTGTGCGCTCTTGCAGCGGCTGATCTGCACCCGAACAGATCGGCAGCGTTAACGAAAAGTCAGCGTGGAGGAGTGGATTCAAGAAGCACAGCTGTTACTCGTTGGATAAAAAAGTATAAAAGAACTGCTCTCAGATCTTCGATAGCTATTACAAAAAAAAAATAATAATAAAATACAGGTCTACAGCGCTTTTTCTTTTTTTCCCCCCTTCTTCCTGTCCATCGTGAACGACTTCAATGCCCACCGCCAGTACAATTTACACATCGCTCATACCGAGAAATAAATAGTAGCGTTTGAAAATAGAGTTTGGAAAAGGGTATGATGAAGTTCGCTACTGCTGCGTTTTACGCCGCGCTTTCAGTTGCTGTTGCGACAATTGACGGTAAGTGGAGCACAAAGACTGTCATTCGTTGCTTACCCGTTGAACGTGATAATTTGTTAACTTGGGCGGTTACATTAATATTTATATTTGTCATAATGTAATATGCCTTAATTGAAGCGGACTAGGTTTAGTGTATTAATGTATTACGTCTTAATGTTATTACATGTGGAAGACCACAATATAAAAAGCTGATTTTTTTTTTAACATTATTTCAGTCCCTGCTTTTATTTTTATTCACCATCGCTAAACACGTTAAATTTAACATGTACATTTGACTTAATGTCATCTAGCAAAGTACGTAAATTTTAATTATTAATAATTTTAAATAGGTTTGTAGCGCCCCCGTCTGGGATGGATTGTTTGTTTCCAAGGTTTTCTTGTTTACAAACAATAAATGGAGTTTTTCGTAACAAATTGCATCGCTTCTTTGTGCTGTTACATGCTATTTATACACCAAACTTGCGGCTCGTTATATAAATCACGAGACACTTAATTACATTTTTTTGTACACATGAATAACATTCAGACCAGGTATGTGTTGAGTATTTTGTTTTAGTCCAGAAATGTGTATATATTATATTGTGTGTGTGTGTGTGTGTGTGTGTGTGTGTGTGTGTGTAATGTAATCCACTTACCTGTCCCCTCACTGGGTTTATTCACTTTTTTCTGATGTTTCTAATATTAGAGGTGAGTATGAACTGTATTAGGCCTTTTATATGAATGTAGTTATGTCAGTTTTGTCAACAATGGTAATTAAATTTACAAATTAAATTAAATCAGTAGCAAATAAGTTTTGTCCAAATAAAGTCACAATGTAACACTAACTAAAAACTCATAAAGATGCGTATTACTGGAGAGTAAATCCTTTTTTTAAAAATGCATCTTTGCTGTGTCATAAAGCATGTTGCATTATTTATTGCAGCATCTGGCTGTGAAAGGTTAAGTAAATTCCTTTATATTAGTATTTTGAAGAGAAATTTGTACTAATACTGAGGATATTTTAATACATTGAAAATATACTGAAAAGTATAATACTAGTCATACCTGAAAACTATTACAGGGTGACTAAACATTCACTTTGGGGAGTGCACTATTCAATATAGACATCAATTTTTTTTTTTTAATTACAAAATGGAGTTTTACACAGTGTAAAATATAGGTTCCAGATACTAAATGAAAATAACATGGTGACAAAGACATGACCCCTCCTTATACATCATGTCCAGCTGGTCATTAAGGGGGATTTCCCCCTAATTTTCAAAAATTAATTTGAGGCCCTTTCATTTAATCATTGATGGGGTAATAAGGAGGAATATAAAGCCAGTCTGTCTCATCTTTGACACATACAGGAAACAGTCATTACCCTTGATCTATTCTGTGTTCTGAAAGGCGCTGGATGCTGTTACTAGCTCAGGGGTGGCTAACCTTGGTCTTGGAGAGCCTCTGTGAGTTTTTTGCTTTAGCCAGTTTCTGCTTTTTATTGAATTTTAATGTCAATTAAACATTGACTTTTTAAAAATAATTGCTGCATCAATCCAGTAACTCTCAAGAAGCTTTATTCATTTTTTAAATACGGATTTTATAAGATGACAAAGACTTACTGATGTTGATTCATTTTTTAAAATATTTAACATATGGTATATTTTAACCCATTTTCTGTTAATAATCACTTAAGTCACTGCTAAAGCATTCTTTGTTATTGGCACTCGTTTCTGATATGCATTAGTTATTGCAATTCAAATATAATAAGTTTGAATTAAACACCTTGCTGAATTATCCATACATTTTCTGATATAATTCAGTTAGAGAGCCATTGTAACGTGTCATTCACAATTATGTTACCGATCATAAAATTTAAAAGTGAGACTCTTGTCTTTCTTCTTTGTAACTCTCAATTTAAAACAACTAAGTACAGAGAAATTATCACGGAGAACAAGGAAAAGCAATGATAGTTGATATTTAGTTAAGATGGTGGTCAAGTTTAATTGACTGAATTGGTTGAAATATAAGCCTGCATCCACTGAGGCTCTGCAGGACTGTGGCTGACCACCTATGAGCTAATTTAGCTCCTTAGTTACGAAATCATAATGATCAATGTTTTTCATTGATTTGCGCAACAACCGAATAGACATTGTCCAGACCCTTCAGATGTTTGGACAAATTGTGTAAACTAGCGACAGTTCAAAATCCATGTGTTGGATGGTGCGGAGTATTCACCTGACCTGAGTTTGACATGTGCACCTGTTCCAGTAATTAGTATAGTCATGAGCGAGGCTCACCGAACTGTACGCGTGTGCGTCGTGGAGCGTTCGTTCGGTTTCCGTCACGTCGCGGATGAGTAGTGGCGATATTCGCGTATACACGGCTTCTCCTGCTCTCTCCGTTGGCCTGCTTGTGCTGTCATTTCATAAACCCTTTTGCTTAGCTCACTCGGTGTGGAAATTCTCTGAAGGTATGTGTCGCTTCTGCTTCTAAATGATGTACTGGACTCTCCGGCAAGTGGTCGAGTGGCTTGATGTTACGGGTGCCACTACTCTAACTTTTCCCTTTTCGTGGCCTCGTCCAAGAACTGTTCTGAAAGGTCTCTGGTTAGTGCCCAACTCTAAAAGCACAAAAACTGGTGTAATGACTTCAAACAGTATATTTCTGCACGTTCTGCCGTTGGTGGCATTTCAGCTTGTTTGAAGTAATTGCAATTGCGGATTCCAATTATTAGGGTCTGTTGTTATAATTACAAACTATATATCATGCTCACAGTATATAATTGATTGGATGAATGTGTGTTAGGCCAGAATTGGAAAGAAGAACGTACAGGGTGGATGTGTGTTATGTGTAATTAAATACAATAGCTGGTATCTGCTTCAAAGCTCTACTGCACCCACAGACACTACAGATCTTATTGGAGTTTAGTATTGGGCTCTATTATGGAACTTTTCAGACTAAGTTTTATTTTCTGACTATGTCAACATTAAGGTGTGTAGTTTATAAGGGTAAAAAATATATAAAGTTAGTTGTTACTCAATAAAAATTTGAAAAGTAATGACAAAATGTATGCTCAATTTGTTCAGAAGACAAGATGTTGTTTTAATTAATCATTTAGCAGATGCTTTTATCCAAAGCGACTTATAACATTTCATATGTGTGTTAGAACGAGCTAGCGCTGAGTATCTTGCTCAAGGACAGGTGGCTAGATTGGGATTTGAACTGGGAAACTTCAGCATCCCAGCCTGATGGTCTACCAATTGAGCCACCTGTTGTACCTTATAAAAGGAGAACCTTTTCTAATGCAATAAACAGACCCATTCCACTTGGTGTGGAGGGATCCATTTAAAGGTTGTTGTCTTTAATGGACTTTTAAGTGTACACATTTAGCAGAAGATTGCTAAGGTGCATTTTGATTTTGTAAACTGAGGCCTCTCCGATACAGTATGCAGATGGTGATCCAGCCACTGAAGGCTTGGTTTCGGGGGGGCTTGTCAGAGGTAAGCCAAAAGCAGACAATGATAAGCAGCCCTGCTACAATGTCCCCACTATACTTCAAGGACAGCTGACCTCCATTCCCTCCCCAGTAGACATTTTCCTGAGGAACTGTGCTCAGCTTCTGAGGTCCAGTACAATTAAGCTTTTGGTTCTTTGCTCCATAAGATATCAGCTGCAAGGTTTACAACGGCAAGACTTTGCACAATATTGAGTGTGGTGTCACCTACATAGTAATAGAATCACTGTGTTAAGCACCGAGGCTCTGTGGGCTGAGTTGGGCACCAAGTCTGGTGTTTGACAATCATCCATCAGAGCCTTCTTGGATGACCTTACAGTGACAACACCACATGGCCTGAGGAGCAGGTAGATCTTGAAGGGATTGGAGGAGTTGATCACATGGGCGAGAATGAGCTGCAAGCCAACGAAGTCCAGATGCCTAGTGCTGAAGAGAGGAAAGGTCACCAACAAGTTTGGCTTCGCAATTGGTGACACTCAGATACCATCCATCACTTAGAAGCCAGTAAAGTGCCTGGGCAGGGTATTCAACTGCAGCCTGAGAGACACAGTGGCCATCCGAGAGCCCAACCTGGAGCTGGAAATCTGGCTAGCCGCGGTGGACAAGTCTGGTCTACCTGGCAAGTTTAAGGCCTGAATTTACCAACATGGCATCCTCCCATTGATTCTCTGGCCTCTCTTAGTCTATGAGGTCCCTATTTCCACAGTTGAGGGTTTTGAGAGGAGACTCAGCAGGTTCCTTAGGAAGTGGTTGGGCCTTCCAAGAAGTTTAAGCAGCATTGCCCTATATGTGCGAGATAAGAAGCTCCCCATCAGCTTAAGTGAAGAGTTTGAGCTGTGCTAGGGAAGTGCTGCAATACAGAGAATCCGGTGATCCAAAAGTCACACAGGCTGGGATTAAGGTGAGGACAGGGCGGAGATGGAGAGCAGCAGAGGCAGTGGATGTTGCAGAGTCACAACTTTGGCAAAAGGGACTGGTGGGTGTAGTGACGTGTGGAAGAGCTAGCATGGGCAGCAGCACAACACCCTGCTATGACAAAACACAGAGGAAGGAAAGGAGATTGCTGATCCAGGAAAAAGTATGAGCATCATTAGAAGAGGAGCGGGCCAGCAGGATAGTTGGGATGCAGCAGCAGGGAGCCTGGACAAAATGGGAAATGGCATTGGAGCATAAAGTCACATGGGCTGAGCTTTGGAAAGCCAAGTCCCACCGGATAAGATTCTTGGTCCAGGCTGTCTATGATGTTCTACCAAGCTCATCCAACTTATTCTGCTGGGGGAAGGTGGATTCACCAGCCTGTGCTCTGTGCCTGAAGAGAGGGACACTAGAGCACATCCTCAGCTGCTGTTCAAAAGCCCTGAGTGATGATGTTACCATGATCAAGTTCTGAAGGTCATAGCAAACACCATCTGCTGTGAGATAAGCCACTTCAAGTGTCGACGCCCAGTGAAGAGAGCCATCACTTTCATCAGAGCAGGGGAGAAAAAAACCAGCAGTTTCTAGGACCAGCCCTTCTGGCCTGCTAGCATTGGCGCAAGACTGGGAGATGAGAGTTGACTTGGGGAAGCAGCTCAAGTTCCCAGAGACTGTTGCTAGAACTATAATGAGGACAGATGTGGTGCTCATCTTGGAAGCCTCTAAGCAGGTTGTCCTCTTGGAACTTGCCATCCCCTGGGAGGCTTGCATGGAGGAGGCCAATAAGAGAGAGAAGGCAAAGTACAACGAGCTGGTGGAGCAATGCCAGAGCAATGGGTGGAAAGCGAGGTGCGAGCCCATTGAAGACGGATGCAGAGGATTTGCAGGTCAGTCTCTCTGCAGGGCCCACAATATGCTGGGCATCACAGGGCGCAGGAAGCAGAGGGCAATTAAGGAGACCACAGAGGCAGCAGAAGTTGCCTCAAGGTGGCTGTGGATCAGAAGAGGAGATCCATGGGGGGTAGCGCTGCCTGGACACAAGCTGGGACCTGATAAATCCTGGCTGGGTTGCACGGGCAAGAGTGTATGATGTTTGAAAGATCCAAAACACTTGAGGACCCCAGGTAAAATCACTGATGATGTGTTCAGGCTGCATCCCAGAAGGATGTATTCTGAAAGGCAGCTCCTGACCAGAGTGTTAAGTGTAGCAGATAGCAGCCCTCCTCCCATCCTGGGAGTGACAACCATATTCATGTAATTACTTGGTTTTCCACGTAAATCAAAACATCAGAGTTTAAGCCACTGTACCATGTCAGCTCAATCCAAGGTATGCTGAGTGTCATTATGCAAGGATTTTTCAATACCTGTGCCTACACACACACACACACACACACACCTGCAGTAACACTATTGGTATCTTTTTTACAGGATGCCTGAAGACCAGCCTTTCTTTTGCTTTTCACAGTGTGCCTTGGTTCCTGCTACAGGAGCGGTCGGTTGCACAGCTGGCCAGTAGTACACAGTACACAATTACTGACTCCATTTGCATGCCTCATTTCACTCTCCTCAGCTCATAACAAAGCTCAGCTGTAAGTAACGTGCTGTCACATTAAGATGCTCTATTCTTTCAGAGTAGATCGTTCCCGGAAAAGAGTGCAGGAGTCCTGCCATTTCCCGAGTTCATTTACTTACTGCCATGTACACTAAATAAGTCACTGACATGGCGCCCTACTGACGGCAGTCTGAACAGCCAGACCCTAACTGTAATTAAATGAGGAATCATGAATGTCGACGCGAGTGCTCATTAGTGACTTGGGTTTATCTGGTGCATTTAAAAACATCCCCATAGTAAAAGTCTTTAAGAGCCATTGAGAGGTGTATTTATTTGGATCTGCTTACACTAGTGAAAAGGTGTTTTGAGATTGATTGTGTTGGGCTTGTTGTTTTTGGAGTAAATATCCTCTGTGCCTGTTTGCCTCCCATCTGTCCCACAGGTTGTAGGTGTCAATTTGACTTTGACATTGCAAACGGTTTCTGAAAGGATACTGTAAAGTCATATGGGTACACTACTGCTATAGGTGGGGAGATTTTAATGAAAGGCTTATGATACCAGGACAGTAATCTTTTAAAATATTAATCAACAAACAGCAGGATTGGGGTCCATCTAAGACATTGTGATTCTAAGTCTTAGGTCCGATTGGGCTTTGATGTAATTGTGAAGGAATCCTTGTAGAGTCCTCAAGATGTTTTTGCAGGTTACATGGCAGTAGCAGAGCAGGTCCATCAGTGTGATACAGGGGCGCTGACTCTGGGACACTGTGCTCTATCACTGTCAGGCAGGCATGCTTTTTATAGCTTGTTGATGAGTTACAGCCTCCAGGCTGTTGTGGAGGTGGTCTTCATGTGCTGATTAGGCTTAGGAGCTGGGACCAGCGCTTGCTTAACGCCAGTCTGTGAACTTCATGCCTGTGCCCTTTGCCTGGGCTCTTTGAGCTTATTTCAATTTTTGCTACATATATATATATATATATATATATATATACTGTAGAAATGTCAGTATAAAATTACAGACTTTTTGGAAAATGCATGTTGTGTGTTTTTTTTTTTTTTTTTTTTTTTTTTAAGCCTCAATTAAACTTTGGGTTTCTGTCACTTAAGAAGGCCAGCTCTAAATTTTTGAGTTTGGAACACAAACTTCCTGGTGGAGAGCTCTGCATAGCTATGAGGGGATTACACGTGACCTAGTGTGCTATACAGAAAGTAAACTCTGTTGTGCGAATGTGAAACGGCCCCTAGAGCTGTCCCAACTTTCCAACTAAAATAACCACACCACAAAAAGAAGCAAAAGGAAAAAAAAAAAACAGAAAAGGACGTAAGAACTCGCCACCAAAAACAGAGTACCTCAACTATAAAGGTTTAACCAAAATGAGACTGGACACCCAAAATACTATTCCAAAGACGAAAAAAAAGAAAAAGAACACAGTGAAAATAGAACGAATTCAAATTTCACAGCATGCCACTACTACCACTCCTAAGTCAACTCTTCCCATGCGGTATAAGACTCTTTTATTGTTGTGAAAAACCCAGAAGTGCTTGTTCGCTGCTTGGCTGCCCATTGGTTGTGTTGTTGAAGATTGACGGTTGTGCACACCACTTAGCGCTGGTTATCTCAGGGTCGTAACAGGAATACGTCGTAGAATATAACGCAAGTGCTTCTGATTGTCTTTGATGCTCTCAGGTGTGTGGCATCTAAAGTGGTGACCTGAAGTTCTCCATGTGAACTCCTTCACTTTTTTGCTCTACCCTGGAATTGATCCCCTCTCCTGTTTTTGCTAGTTTTAGACATCTTTATTTCTTCAGATGCAGAAGAATTAAGTGATACTTCCTGACTGAAGTCTGGTCACTGATTGGAGCAGTATAATGCAATGTAAAAGCTGTATGGTTATATAGTCAGTGATTTCTGACTCTCTCTTGCTATAGTTCTCACTCTGGCTTTTGTCTTTGCGCCTCTCTTCTCTCCTCTCCTCTCCCTCCTTCTCTTTTCCATCTTCCCTCTCTTTTACCTGTCTCATGCCTCACACTGCCACCCTTCTTCTTACCAACACCTTGTCCTCACTCTCACTGCAGGCCCTGACGAGTTTGTGTCACTGGCCAAGATGGAGGACACCCTCCTCAGGAATTTGTTCCTGGGGTACCAGAAGTGGGTACGACCTGTGCTGCATGCAAACGACACCATCACCGTCCGCTTCGGCCTCAAGATCTCCCAACTGGTGGATGTGGTGAGAGCATGTTCATGATTGACAGTTTTGTTGAGATGCAGATGGATGCTGTGTGTCCTGTAAACTGCAGTACGGTCATTACAGTGAGCCCCATGTGTTCTTGTTGACAGGCTGGAAACCACCAATTGTGTAATGGCAATTAGTGTAAAAACTGTAAATCATTTTGGATTAAAGCATTACCTCAACATCTAAAAGTTACATGAGGAGGACATCCAAACATGTATGGCCTAAGTGAACAGTTAATATATAGAAGAATTCAGGGTAGAAAACAAGTAAAATCTGTGAGATTTACAGTGATAAATCCATTCAAGCACAGACAGAACAGAAAGACACCTTACGGTCCCCCTGGTGGATGGCTTTGGGCCTTCTTTTGATCCCCTTATGTGGGCGTTTCATGAATGTGACTGCCTCATCACAGTGCGTGTGAGGTGTAGTAGCAGTGCTGTTCTCGCTACATTCTTACTATGTCACTCTGTGTTTTAGAGGCATAAGCAAAAGTGAAGTGAACCATCCCTGTTACCTTTGAGGTGACGGTAACCTACATCCATTGTAATGGACACATGCGCTATCAATCTAACAAAATGTAAACATGACCATTGTAAATAACCAGGAAAAAAAAGTAATTGCAAACTCAGGGAACAATAGTATGGAATGTATGTACATTGACAAGTGTTCATGAGCAGGGAGGAATTTTTCATGTCATTTGTGCCAATGTGATGTTTGGTGGTGTGAGATCATTGGAGTGACTGTCTTATGTTTTTCTGTGTAAATTTTAACATATAATCTAAGATTACAGGGTTTCCAAATCAGTCTCAAGGAAAATGGAACAGTAGTTTTAAAAAGTTAAAAACAGTCAAGTAAATGCAATGCGAATGTATGTAATTCAAGAGACAGCAGATTACAAACAATGGTGTGCTGTAAAGGATGGTCTGTAGGTAATTTTAAGATATTGCCTATTTACTTTTAACAGGAGGGACCATAAATCTTTTCTCATCGTGTGTCTTTGTGCTGTCCATGCTGACAGATGAGGTCCGGTTGGCACCTGGCGCTCGTCTGGCTGTTTAAAGTTGGTTGTAAATCTGTCTTGGACACTGAAATATACCCATCAGGTCACAGGGGTAATAGAGAAGCGGCGCAAGTGGGCACCGTCCATCAGCCGCAGTTTTTCAGAGTGGCGGCACTGAAATGTAAACGAGGCCGTCAACAGGCACCCAGTCTGCTCAGCTATGCTGATATGAGTCTGCACTCTTTGCAGGCTGATAAAGCAAAGGCAGGCAGCAACATCATTACAACAATGACACACAATTATTTAAAAGTACATTTGATGTTTCCCAGATTTCTGGGGTATGTTACAGGGTGTTCAAAAATGATTAATCGGATTTCAAATGTGTATATGTGTGAAGAAAGTGAGTATTGACACGTTAGTTTAAACAAAGACCTATACTTGAGTAACATAAATTTTATGTGCTCTATGCAACCTTCTTTAGTGACATGAACAACATCAAGGCGATAATTGAATTTCTGCCATACTCAGTCCTGCTTGTCCATTGTCACTGATTCAAGGGCAGTAATGATGCAGATTTTCAGTTCAACCAGTGTTATGTCCCAGAGGTAAAAATCACACTGTTAGATCATGTGACCTAGGGGGCCACCTGTAAAGCACCAAATCATGGGGTCTTCTGCAACCAATCCAATGGCGAGGGGAAAAATTCAACTGGTGCTGTGGGATGACTTCTGGGAGCTATGTTGAAAACTCTCTTTGATTCTGTTCACATTGTCTTCAGACAAGCGTGGTCATCCTGTGCTTTCGCCCTCGCAAAAACATCCTGTTTGTATCACTGTTTTATTAGTCTTATTGCTATTTAACACTAATTAGAGTATTTAAACAAATGACTGTCAAGACTAGTGTGCGCATTAAATTTTATTTGCTTATTTATTTTACTCATCACAGTCAATCAATCCATTAACATTTATTTATATAGCACTTAATAACAACTGAAAGTTGACCAAAGTGCTTTACACATCAGATAAAATAAGACATACAGTAAGTATAAAAATACAAAAAATAGCAAAAACTAGTATTAAAAGAAGTAAACACACACAATAAAACATATAATAAAACAGGATATTAAGAAATACAGACAAATGAACATGTCAGTGCATTACTGGGAACTAAAAGCCAATGTAAATAAGTCTTTAATGTGAGTTTACAGGAGGTCAGATCTGTAACAGAGTGAAGGTCAGAATTGCAGAGTTTGGAGGTCAGATCTGTAACAGAGCGAAGGTCAGATCTGTAACAGAGCGATGGTCAGAGTTGCAGAGTTTGGAGGTCAGATCTATAACAGAGCGAAGGTCATAGTTGCAGAGTTTGGAGGTCAGATCTGTAACAGAGCGAAGGTCAGAGTTGCAGAGTTTGGAGGTCAGATCTGTAACA